>JAPKLX010000290.1:79204-133080 GCA_026898415.1 Leonotis leonurus | reverse complement strand
TTTCAAATTCAAAGCCTATATATGTTTGAAGTTTAAAAGTCTGATATATATGCAAGCGCTATACTACAAAAACTCTCTCAAGCATTCTATCTTAAAAACAGACAAAGCTTCAAACCGTTCGTGATCGAAATCACACCTCGATTCAAGTCTGTCTTATCGAGAGAAGAAGGAGATCTTTACTAGCTAGTAGTTTTCTAGTGGATTAACGTGAAGATAGCCTGTTTACAGTAGATTTCTGTGAGTTGTAAAGGGACACGACCCTTATTCGTGCATAAGTTTCAGTAAGGTTTGTAATTGGAACTTGTGGCTCGTTCTCAGCGAGGTTAAATAAGAAGAGTATCCTAGTAGTGGATATCTAATCCAGTTTGGATTAGACCGTGGACGTAGGGGGTTTCCCGAACCACGTAAAAATAACTGTGCCATTTAAATTCTGCTTTTTATGTTCAGTTGTTTTTATTCTGCATCTATCATACTCATTCAAATCTGCATTCTTAATCTATCTTCTAAATACTCGATTAAGTTTTCAAAAGATTTTCTTAACAAGAGCACCGACTAAGTCCACCATTATTCCGCACACAATACATTGCTGGAAATTAAGTTCACACTTACTTTCTGCCTTGTATATCTCACGTGAGAGATCTTACTTGGATAGTACTTAACTGATTAGAAAATCATATTGTCCTATCATCTAGAGCAATCTGTAATTCAGAAAGCTCACATCTCTCTGATTGAAATAGTCAAGTAAACTGAAAAGAAGTTTGCATTTGG
Source organism: Leonotis leonurus (assembly GCA_026898415.1). NCBI lineage: Eukaryota > Viridiplantae > Streptophyta > Magnoliopsida > Lamiales > Lamiaceae > Leonotis > Leonotis leonurus. Next base: position 132,312 of record JAPKLX010000290.1, on the reverse strand, counting down.
TGTATTCCCCCCCCCCATACACCAAACCTTGCTCTTTCGGGACCAACAGCAGAAATCTACGCTGCTCAGGGATATCCGCCACGTCAAGCATTCGATCAAAATCCTGTCTAGCTGAATCCATTATGGAGAACTCAGAACAGCTCAACATGGAAGAGACAAAATCAAGGGCATGGATCAGGATCTAACTGTCCTATTCGACAAGCACCGCCGCAGTATTACTGTTGGGAACCCCGAAGTATTTTGGTTTTGATGATGATCTCTCGAAACACACTTAGTCTTTACAAGCCTTAATTAGAGTTAAACTGTTCTACATGTTAACAGATCACTATGCATAAAGTGAATTCTGATAGAGAACAGGTTATGAGATGACTTAGCATGTAAAGGAGATATTCCTATAGAAGTCATTTCTATTATAGACAAGATGGAGGTCAGATCGAAGAAATTCAGACGTTTCTACAAAGATAACAAAAACAAATTCTACAAGAAACGTGACAATGATCGATCTGATAGCAAGGATGAGTCAAAACAACAAACAGGTAAATCCTCAAAAATATCTAACTCAACAGATTATACCTGCTTTGGTTGTGGTAGAACAGGTCATTTCAAAATAGATTATCCTGATCTGTCCAAAAGCCAAAGAGAAGAGTTAAGAGCAAAAAGAGATCGAAAACTCAAATATGAACGCAAGGCCATGCTAGCTGAAGAAGAATCAAGAAGCTCGAGCCATTTTTCAGATAGCTCATCAGAGAATAATGAAGCATTCTATGCCAATGATGAAGAAAGCTGGGATGAATGCTATGTGGGACTAGACAACGGTCTGGATGAAGTCGAGGTAAATTCTTGCAATTCCAACTCTTCAAATGATAATGATCTGGAACAGGAAATAGAAGATCAATCTGAATACTCATGGGAAGAAGTTAATGAGATGTTCAAGAGCTATTCGAGCATCAAAAGACTCTTTAGAGAAGTTGTGGAAGAAAATGATAGGCTGAAGAAATCTGAACAGATATTGAGCACAGCTAACACCCAATTCATTGCCAAAGTAACTGATTTAGAAGAACATATCAAGGGAAAAGATAGAGAGATTCACTCACTAAACTCAAAAGTCAAAGATCTCATCAACAGAAACAACGTAGCTGAAGAAAGAATAAAGAAAGGCAAAGAAATGATCTACAAAAGTGATGAACGTGCAAAATTGCTAATTAGTCTGCAGCAAAAAGGCACATCAGGATTAGGATATCCAGGTCACTCAGAAACAAGATAGCAAGAGGTACAATCTGGATAATTGATAGTGGATGTTCGAAACACATGACATGTAACAAGAACTTACTATCATATTACATTGAAAAGCCAGGACCACAGGTCACCTTTGGATGTAACTCAAAAGGATACACTAGAGGATATGGAAATATAAAGGTTGGCAAGACCACCATCACTAATGTATCGTATGTTGAGGGTCATAGCCACAATCTGTTTTCAGTAAGTCAATTCTGTGCAAATGGTAATTAGATCGTTTTTGATACTAACAACTGTTTTGTGAAGAACAAGGAAGGAGATGAGATACTCCTTACCGGGAAATTGCAGGATAGGTTATATATTGTCCAGTGGACAAACCAGATCGAGACCTGCCTGGTTACTAAAACTGTATCCGAAACAAGCTGGTTATGGCACAAAAGATTGAGTCATCTAAACTTCAAATCAATCAACAAGCTTGCAAAAGAGAAACTGGTGGAAGGCCTACCAGATCAAATCTATGATAAATATGATATATGTAATGCTTGTCAAACTGGAAAGCAGACCAGATCATCCTTTACAAGCAAAACAGCTCCCTCAACATCAAGAATACTGGAGCTTTTGCATCTAGATCTATTTGGGCCAGTAAAACCACTAAGTGTAAATGGAAAAAAATACACCTTAGTAATCATAGATGACTACTCAAGGTTCACTTGGGTATCTTTCTATTAAAGAAGAAAGAGACACTAGCCAAACTACCTGATTTTCTACACAAGATCACCAAACAGAAGGAGGTGAGTATAGCTACCATCAGAACAGATCGAGGAACAGAATTTCTAAACCAGAAGATTGAAGCATACTGCAATAAGATGAGAATTACTCATCAAACTTAAGCTGCTAGAACACATCAAAAGAATGGAGTTGTTGAAAGACGAAACAGATCACTAAAAGAAGCAGCTCGCACTATGCTAAATGCTACCAACCTACCCAAGAAGTTCTGGGCAGAAGCTATTTACACAGCCTGCTATAATCAGAACAGATCATCAATCACACTCAGACATGGAAAGACACCATATGAGATCTGGAATAATAGAAAGCCTAAGATCTCTTACTTTCGTACTTTTGGCTGCTTATATTACATACATAATAATGGGAAATCTAAATTAAGGACTTTTGATAGCAAAACTGATCCTAGAGTATTTTTAGGATACTCTAATGTCAGTAAAGCCTATCGAGTCTACAATAAGAACTCTTATATTGTGGAGGTAACACCTCATGTGGTCTTTGATGAGTCTATTGTTGAGTACATGTCACCAGATGATAAACAGATAGAAAACCAGATGACTACAAGAAAGATGAATGAGATGTTACTAGAAGATATTCTAGTCTGGAACTCAAAAAATGATGATGAAGAGATCAATACTCCACCTATTGCTGAAGAAATTATACATCAAGGGGGAACAATCCAACATGAACTGGATGAAAACAGATCACCAAATAAAAGCAATGAAACAATCATTGCAGATGATGATCAAAATCTAGAAACAGGAGCATATGAGAATCCATTCCAAGCTTCATCAACAGCTCACACTGAATTTGAGGAACCAACAGATCAACCTAATCCTGAGATATCTGATGAAGAGATGACCAGGAGAAGGAGATGGATACAAGATCATCCACCAGAACAGATTGCTGGGAACCCATCAGATCGTGTGAAAACAAGAAGAATGCATGGAGAAAGTGCCTTGTTAAGCTGCTATCTCTCTCGCATTGAACCATCTGATGCTCATAAAGCATTACAAGATGCAGATTGGATAACAGCAATGCAAGAAGAACTTAATGAGTTCAAAAGAAATGAGGTCTTGTATCTCGTGGACAGACCCAAACACCAAGGAGTAATTGGTGTAAAATGGGTGTTCAAAAATAAACGAGATGAGAATGGTGAAGTAGTCAGAAACAAAGCCAGATTAGTAGCTAAAGGCTATAATCAACAAGAAGGCATTGATTTTGATGAAACATTTGCACCCGTAGCCAGACTAGAAGCAATAAGGTTGTTCTTAGCATATGCTGCACACAAAAGGTTCAAGGTATACCAGATGGATGTCAAAAGTGTTTTTCTAAATGGTATCCTTGAAGAAGAAGTATATGTGGAGCAGCCACCTGGATTCGAGGAAGTAGATCCAAACCAGAAAGTATACAGACTGACAAAAGAAGTCTACGGTCTAAAACAAGCTCCTAGAGCTTGGTATGAGACGTTGTCCACATTTCAACTAGAGTCTGGATTCAGAAGAGGATCAGCTGACAAGACCTTGTTCATCATCAAAGTGAAAGAGAATATCCTCTTAGTACAGATCTATGTAGATGATATCATATTTGGTTCTCAATCTACTTATTTATGTGATAAATTTGCTGAACTTATGAAAAATAAGTATCAAATGTCCATGATGGGCGAGATGAGTTTCTTTTTAGGTTTGCAGGTCAAGCAGTTACCAGATGGCATCTTCATTAACCAAGCAAAGTATATTCACGATCTGTTGACTAAGTTTGGAGTAAAAGACAGTAAACCTGTTAAGATCCCAATGCAGACCAACAGGAAAATTGATCCTGATCCAGAGGGAAAACCAGCTAATATTACTCAATACAGAGGGATCATACAATCACTACTCTATCTAACTGCCAGTCGACCTGACATTACATTTGCAGTAGGAGTATGTGCAAGATATCAAGCAAACCCCAAAGAGTCTCACATGGAAGCAGCTAAGATAATATTAAGATATCTTAAGGGAACAGCTCATATTGGATTATGGTATCCATGTGAAGAAAACTTTGAGCTAACTGGATACACAGACTCAGATTATGCTGGATGCAAGTTAGACAGAAAGTCAACATCTGGCACATGTCAGTTTTTAGGAAATAAATTGATCTCTTGGTTCTCAAAGAAACAGCCATCTGTTGCCACATCAACCACATAAGCTGAATATATGGCAGCTGGGAGTTGTTGCGCTCAAATACTTTAGTTAAAACAACAACTCAAGGACTATGAGATCGATGTCAAAGAGATACCCATTTTCTGTGATAGCTCAAGTGCTATAGCAATCACACAGAACCCTGTCTTGCATACCACATGCAAACATGTAGATGTGAGACATCACTTTATAAGGGATCATGTTGAAAGAAAACATGTACAGATCGAGAAAATACACACTGAAATACAGAAAGCAGATATTCTCACTAAAGCATTACCAGAAGAAAGATTTAAGATGTTTTGTGGGAAATTAGGATTGTTAAATCTGGAAGAAAGGACCAGATTGATATAGCACAGATTGATGAAAAATAGATCATAAAATTCCAACAGGGAATTAGTACCAGATCATCAAAATACAAATTAACGAAGAACAGATCGAAGAACAGATCGATTAAAATTCAACAGGAATTAACAACAGATCATGGTAGAATCGAAGTTCAACATATCAATCTAGAGCAGATCATAAGAAAATAAAATTCCAACCGGGAATTATTAACAGATCATCACAGAAGATTGATGTCCAAAATCGAAAGTAGCATAAACAGATCAATAGTGATGACAACAGATCGTTAATAAGGAGATTGACTACAACAGATGACTAAAAGACACGTGGAAATTAAATTTTAATTTATCACGTTACTTAGTCAAGGGGGAATAAACATAAATACGGTGATTATATCACCTTTAATCATAGCCTATATGTCTAAATTCTGACATAATATACCAAATCTTTTATTTTTGTGATGATTAGTACTGTGTTTAGGGAACTGTGATCTCGAAGATATTTACCAAATCAAGAAAAAGGAAGCAATTTGACGGCTCAAACCAACACGCGCTGCACTGCAACCCTAGGATCAAAAGCGCGTGTATCTGACGCAGAGTAGAGGCGGTGATAGACTGCAAGTCTATAATTCAGATAAGCGGGAAAAAACTCAAAAGGGAGGATTAAATCTAAACCCTTAATTTTATTTCCTTTAATGTACACCGTTTATCTTTTTCCTATAAATATATATGTATTAAACTGCTTGTCTACCACCTTCACTTTTCTTCCTCGACAAGCACTTAGCAAATTTCTCGCCACTTCTAACTCTCTCTCAAACCCTTCAAACATCTCTCAACTATGGCTCCAAACTCAACTCTGTTTCTCGAGCAAGTGAAATTTCTGAACCAATATATTACTCAAGATCTATATGCTGTTCTTGACACCTATGGCTTTCACAAACTAGACAAGGCTTTCGCCCTTGTTAAGCGATGCAAAGGTTTCCTTTCGTTATTAATGTTTGAACATTTTATATCTCTGCTTAATTGTTTCATATGAACTGCTTTTATCTTATGTGAACTGCCTGTCTTGAAAAACCAGTTTATCTATAAGCATGTATTCGTGAACAAACGCTGAACCGTGAAACTTGATATTCCTTATTACGTAAACTGCTATTGAACACTCATACTTCATTGATGGAAGAATAGTGTTCATCTATATTGTTTTAACTTTGTTGTAGGATTTCATAATATTATCACAACACAACCTCTCCAATATCTACGAAAGGAAGTCGCAACCTTTTACCTTACATGGCAAGGAGAGAAAGGTGGGAACGAAGCCACCATCCGCGTGAGCAAGGAGAATACAACTAGCAACACAACCTACAATGTGTTGAACATCATAGACGAGGTCTATAAACTGAAGGATGAAGGAATTAGTCTTGGAGAAATTACAGAGGATCAGCTGCAAGAAGCTATAGATATGGTAATGGTTGTTCCAATAACCTACACCAACAGAATGTTCAACAGAGGATTGCTTGCACCGGAGTACAAAATTATCTTTGAGTTTGTACAAAGGATATTCATGAACCACAACGGTTCATATAACCAAGTGATGCCGGAGAAGTTCAAGATACTCACGGCTGTGGTGCTCAATCTGCCTATCAACTGGAGCAGAGTGCTCTTTGATCTGTTGACCAACGAGGTTAAAATGATCACTTTCACTAAAGGGGCGAGCCCAGGCATTGAGGTGAGGAGAAGCAGCCTGAGGCATTCCACAAAGATCAGCTTCATGCTGGAAATGTTTTTCAAACAACATCAATGGGATGAAGTCATTGAGTTCAACGACAGGTTGCGATATCCCAAGGACCAACACCAGATCGAGATGTCCATGGGAATCACAGCTAACTTGATAGCCAAGGTGAGTGACCTAGTACATGCCAATGCTTTGATGAAGATGGGGAGCTCAAATCCAATCTGGATTCCCCCATCTGCCCCCAAAGAAAAATCAATCAAATCTCGAGTCACAAAGGAGAAGCCAGTGGAAAGAACCCCATCAAAAAGAGTCACTAGAAGAGCAAGCTCAGTGGATACTGATGCTTCTACTGCTGCTCAACAGCCTAAACCCAAGAGGAGAAGACTGCAAAAACTTGCTGAACCAGTGGAAGAGGTCCAGGTTCAGGAACCTACTGTTATGGACACATTTATCCCTCAACAGGAGGTTGAGGATGAGGAGATTCTGGTTGGCGGTCCACCAGAGGAAGCTGCCCCCATCTCCTCCTTTGACCCAAGTCAGGTCAAGGACTTCTCCCCCGCTCACACAGCCAGTCCTTCATCTGCTGAACCATTAGAGCAGATTGTTGAGGAGGAAGAAGAAGATGAATCCTCAGATGAGGATGTGGAGAAGAAACAAGCAGAAACAGTAGTGAAGCTGCTGGAAGCAGAAGCAGATCACTCAGTGATTAAATCATTTCCTGGCATACAGCTCACTCATCAAGGACAAATAATTCTATGTCCTCGACGCCTTACTCAAAACCAGATCGATCTCTGCACTCAAGGCAGAAGAGGCTGTACTTCTAAATATCTTCGAAGTCTCCTCTATTGCAGAGATGAGAGATACTTATCTCCAGAGCATTCTTGCCATAGCACAACATGAGGTCAAGAAATTACAGATCGATCTGAGATCGATATATGAGAAAGAAGGACTGCTACACTTCTTTGAAAGTGTAGTGGATGAAGAGGAAGAAGATATGACTGAAGCTCACCAACAGGGTGCAACAGTACCAGACATTGAACCAGATCAGCAACAAGTTGATGCTGCTGAACAAATCATACCAACTGCACAAGTTGAGGGAGAACCAGCCCAGAAATGCAAAATCCAAATCGAAGTGGTTAATTATACTCGAGAGGAAGAAGAACCTGCTGGACAGATGGTGGGAGGAAAACAGACTGATGACATCTACACCCCTTCTATCGCAGCTACCATGGATGAATTTGTGGAGACAACAAATCTAGAAGAGATATTGATGACTCAGCACCAATCTCTATCCAATGCACAAGTCAATGATCTCATCTCCATCAAAGTGGATAAATTCTTGTATGGAACTCTCTCCACTGTCCAAGACCAGGCCACCAGAATCCTCACTGAATTTAACAACAGTATGAAATCTCATGTAGACCAGATAGATTCTGAGCTGCGAAGGACCTGCAGAATGAAGCTCGAGGAGCTAAGTAAAAAGATGGATGATGACAGATCTGCTGCAGATCAAAGAAAAGAACAGATTGATCAGACTCTGTCATCAATGGAGCACAAGGTTCAAGAAATGTATAAAATTGTCACAGACTTTGTCAAGGACCAGACTGCTGGAGTCTCTGAGGAAGTGATCAAAACAACCAAAATTGAAATCAGATCACAACTCAGACAATTTGAAAATGATGGAGTGAACTTTGTTGAGAGGAAGCTGAGAGATCTGTGATACCCCACAAAGACCATGATTGACTCCTACTTCGACGAGATTGGGGCTATCAAAGAAGAACAAGAGAATCTCACAGCTCATCTCACCAGTGCCAAATCCTCCATGGATCAGAAGATTGATGAATCCAATGCAAACATCACATCCCTACTCAACTACAAGATGGATTCAGAAAAAGAGATGAAGGAGATGAAGGAGGAGATCACCTCCCTTAAGTCACTCATCAACATCTATATTGATGATGTCGAAAAGGGGGAATGATCTAGATTAAGGAAGGAAAAAAGAGCTGGAGGAAAGGGAAAAGGTCAATCTAGTGCATCAGAAGAAAGGATAGAGGCTCAACCTAAGCAGGCAGCTGCACAATCATCTGCTCAATCTAAGAAATCATCATCAAGCAGATCAAGTCACTCTCAACCACAAAAGAAGAAGAGGAAGTCTAGATCTGGTTTGTTCTCCTCTGCACCCATCAAAACCAAGAAGCCAAAAGAAGGAGAAACCAACTGGGTGCCAGACAATCTGAAGGAAGGCTGGGAGGGGCTGAAATATGGATTTATCATGTGCCGGTACATCATCAAAGAACCAGCTTACTGCGAAGGCACAACCAATGAAGCCTTCAATCTCTACCTGGATATGAACGATGCTAAGGATCTAGTGCAGGCCATTAGAGCAGCTGCTACAGAAGCTCAGATACCATAACTGCACCAGAACGTGAATACAGAGAATGTCCAGATATCCCTGGCACTAAACTCCCAGACAAGACCTACCTCTTGAACTTCATTAATCAACTTGCAGAAAATAGAGGGTACAAGATCGATGCCGAAGACCCAGACTACATCAGGGTCAGAGAGGGAGTATACGAAAGTGTCCAGATGATCTCTGATGAGACTAGAGCTAAAATGAAGAGGCAACAAGAAGAAAAGAGGAAGAGCAGATAGATACATCTTTTCACATCCTTTACTATCTGTAATTCTTACATTTTGGAATCTGTAACTCTTTTTCTCTATATTTATGAACATTCTTTGGGTTTCTGATGACAAAATCTTTTTTTCCAGAACACATACAACCGCTATTTATCGTTATAACCTAATAACGAAAACTTAATCTATTTGGTTAGTCCCAAAGCTTAAATTGGATGTTATTGTAAAGTATGGTTTCGACATCATCAAAAAGGGGGAAATTGTTGGGAACCCCGAAGTATTTTGGTTTTGATGATGATCTCTCGAAACACACTTAGTCTTTACAAGCCTTAATTAGAGTTAAATTGTTCTACATGTTAACAGATCACTACGCATAAAGTGAAGTCTGATAGAGAACAAGTTAGGAGATGACTTTGCATGTAAATGAGATATTCCTATAGAAGTCATTTCTATTATAGTCAAGGTTGAAGACCAAGATATTTTTTCAAAGAGAAGAAATCGATCTGCAATTACAGTCTTTGACCAGATCACCGACCAGATCGATGATCACAGCGAAGCACCAAATCGACAGAGTCATCAAACCACCAGATGAAATCACTCTACACATCATATCCACCTGCCACATCAATATTGAAATCCATCCAATAGGGTTTGGAAGAAGAATCCTTGATTGACACGAAGAAGGAAAATAACCGTTAGCGATCTGCTTTCCATACTTAGAGGATTGAGTAAACGTTTTTACAAGGCAAGAACAGATATGATGGACATCAGTGATTGGCAATCTCAATCAATTCCACGCCAATCAACAACGGCTAGAATTTCAAAATTCAAAGTCTATACATATTTGGAGTTCAAAGTCTGGAGAAGATAGATGCTACATCAATAAAACACTCTCAAGCAATCAATCTCAACATCAGACTCAAGACTTCAAACTGTTCGTGAGTCTAAATCACATCAACCCAATCTCGATTCAAGTCTGTCTTATCGAGAGAAAGGAGATCACCCTGCTAGCTAGTAGTTTTCTAGTGGTAACGTAGAGGTAATCTGTTGTAAAGGGACACGACCCTCATTCGTGCATAAGTCTTAACCAGATTGTGTTTGAAACTTGTGACTCGTTCTCCACGAGTATAAAGAAGAAGAGTATCCAAGTAGTGGATAATCTGGTCTAGTTCTGATCAGATCGTGGACGTAGGGATTTCCCGAACCACGTTAAACAACTGTGTCATTTACCTTTCTGCTCATTTATTTTCAGTTTTTTATTTATTCTAACTCCTTACACTTCCATATAGACTGCATCTCAATTAACTTGCTTTAACAATCTGATTAATCATTAAGGTTTTCTATATAAGAGCACCAACTAATAAATCCACCATATTTCCGCACACACACTCAATACTTAGGAAGTAATAAGATCACTCTTATTATTTTCTAAATATTTACACTAGAGAGCAATCTGTTTTGATTGACCTGCTATCAATCTGTCTATCGATCTGGTCAGTCATCTGCCGAGCAATTTCTTATTTAAGAATAGCTTGAACTCTCTAATAATCAACCAAGTAAACTGAAAAGTTTGTATTTGGTGTATCCCCCCCCATACACCAAACCTTGCTCTTTCGGGACCAACAATTACCCAACTCAGCATGAGTACTATCTGCTTCCACAGTCTTACTACCCACCTCAACATGGGTATTATCCGCCTCAACCACATTTTCAGCAACCTCAACCGCAGTTCCAGCCGCCACAACCATAGTTCCAGCCACCGTTCCCACTTGCAGCACGAGCAGCCGCTCCACCTAAATCTTTACTAGAAGACAGTTTGGGCGCATTCATGCAATAAAGCAAGTTGGCAAGAGTCAATTGTGACAAATATCTAGAGCTACAAATCAAATGTAGCAACAGCAGCAGAAAGGGAAGATAACTGGGCAGGGACATTCACCACACCAGCTGCAAGCCATTACTGTTCTAAGTAGTGGGAAGCAGGTGGATAATAAAGTGCAAGTTCCGGATACTTTGGAGGATAAAGTAGTGGAGGAGAAGGAGATGGAGCAGGATCAACCATCTATTCACCTGCACAAGACCACGAATCTATATAAGCCCCCTATCCCTTTTCCAAGCAGGCTGAAAAATGAGAAGCTGGAGCGGCAATTTGCAGATTTTTGTAAAATTCTCTCTCAAATGCATATGAATCTGCCACTGCTAGATGTCATCCGCAATGTACTGGCATACCTCAAGTTCGTCAAGGAACTTGCCTAAAAGAAGAAAAAAATTTTTGATGACGAGTCTTTCATGGTATCCGAGGTAGCCAGCTCCAACATACAACAGCCTCTCCCACAAAAGCTGCGAGATCCAGGTAGTTTCGTTATGACCAACGCCTTGGAAAATGGTAAGACTTTTACAGGTATGCTCGATTTAAATGCTAGTATTAATCTCATGCCATACTCGATTTTTAAAAAATTTTAGTTAGGAGAATCGAAACCCACTCGCATGAGCCTAAAGTTAGCTGACCTTTCTGTTAGGTATCCAAGAGGAATTATTTAGAATATTCTTGTTAGTGTTGATTGTTTGATTGTGCCTATGGATTTTGTTGTGCTGGAGATAGGTGATGTGCATGAAAATGACTGTGATCATACTTTGTTATTATGAAGACCTTTTATACCTAGTACTAACACCCTAATTGACGTTAAAAATGGAAATATTCAAATGTCAGTTTTAGGAGAGACAATGTCATTTTCTGTGCATAAGCACAAGACAATGTCATCCATAAATTTTATTGAAGATTGTGCTTTCATTAATTCTATTGATGCATTGGCCGAGATCTCTTTTGTGCAGGATTACATTTTGGAGATGGTATTTGAAGTATCAGCTAACTTGGAAGAGAGGCTCAGATTGGAATCCCAATTCGCTAAGCCACCTCCGTTGAAACTGGAGAATCCACCTGCACCTGAAAAGATAGAGCTGAAGGAGCTCCCTAAAAATTTGACGTATGAGTTTCTCGAGGAGAACGAACCGAAAGCAATGATCATATCAGCTCATCTCACTGAAGCCCAACAATCCTAATTGGTAACTCTTTTGGAAAAGCACAAGTTAGCATTTGGATGGAGTTTTGCGGATATTTGAGCCATCAGCCCAACCTTGTGTATGCATAAGATACATCTTGCAGATGATGCACTAGTTAAGAGGGATGGACAGTGATGGCTCAACCAGGTACTGATGGAGGTTGTGAAGAAAGAAATCCTAAAACTATTAGCCGAAGGGATTATCTATCTGATTGCTAACTGTTAATGGGTTAGTCCAGTCCACGTCGTGCTCAATAAGGGAGGCATCACAGTGACCCTCAATGAGAAGAAAGACTTGGTTCCTACCAGGCCTGTCACTGGATGAAGGATGTGTATCTATTATAGGAAACTCAATGCGACTACCAAAAAGGATTACTTTTCTCTTCCTTTCATTGATTAGATGTTAGCTAAGCTTGTTGGTAATGACTTCTTTTGTTTTCTTGATGGTTTTTCAAGTTATTATCAAATTGCGATTGACCTAGAGGATCAGACAAAGATTGTCTTCACTATCCCTTTTGGATCCTATGTTTTCCGAAGGATACCATTTGGATTCTGCAATGCACAAGGTACTTTCCAGAGGTGTATGATGTCTATCTTTACTGACATGATTAGTGATTTTGTGGAAGTCTTTATGGATGATTTTTCTATGTTTGGATCTCATTTTGATGATTGCGTAGATAAGATTGATAAGGCTAAGGTGGAAATGATAGAAAAACTACATCCACCGAATGATGTTAAGGGGATTAGAAGTTTTTTGGGTTATGCTGGTTTTTATCATCGATTTATAAAAGACTTTTCTAAAATCTCTCAACCCCTATGTCGGTTGCTTGCTCAGGATACTCTTATTATTTTTGATTTTGACTGTCTTGCTGCATTTAATAGCTTGGAAGAGAAATTGAGTAGTGCTCCTATTGTTGTCGGTCATAATAGGTCTTTCTCTTTTGAAGTCATGTGTGATTTGTCAAACTTTTCTGTGGGAGCTGTTTTAGGTCAACGCATTGATAACATGTTGTGTGTCATTTATTATGCTAGTTCTACTCTTAATCCAGCTCATGTTAATTACACTATTACTGAAAAAGAAATGTTTGTTGTAGTGTTTGCTCTTGATAAATTTTGTGTCTATATTGTTTGTTCTAAAGTGATTATTCATAGAGATCATGTTGTATTGTGTTATATGTTGACTAAACCGAAAGCCAAGCCTAGGTTAAATCGTTGGGTTCTCCTCTTGCAAGAGTTTGACATAGAGATTTGTGATAGAAAATGTAGTGAAAACACTGTTATCGATCATCTCTCACATTTAGAAAATCTTCCTTCTCACTCTCCTTATGGAATCATAGCCAAGTATTTTCATTACAAGCATGCTTATAGTGTTTCTCATGTGCCTTGATTTGCTGACATTGTAAATTATTTAGCTTCTGGTGAATTAAGGCCTGACCTTACTTCCCAAGAAATGAAGCGTTATCTACATGTGTGCAGGTAGTACTTTTAGGAAGATCCCTATATTTTCAAGATAAGGAAAGATAAGGTGATTCGGAGATGTGTCACGGAGGAAGAACAGTCTAAGGTGTTGGAGATGTGCCAACAAGCACATTGCAGTGGTCATTTTGGAGGTCAAAAGACGGCTCATAAAGTCCTCCAGTCAAGTTTATTTTGGCTTTCATTATTTAAGGATGCACATGCGTTTTATCTCTCTTGTGATAGATGCCAACGAGTTGGCTCGATTGGTCGTAGGAATGATGCCTCTTAATAATGTGCTTGTAGTTGAAATTTTTGATGTATGGGGTATTGATTTTATGAGACCTTTTCCGAAGTCTAATGGGTACGAATATATTTTACTTCCCGTCGATTATGTGTCTAAGTGGGTTGAGGCAATCCCCACTCAGACATGTGATTCTCACGTTGTGCTTAAGTTCTTACATGAAAATATTCTATGCAGGTTTGGTGTTACACATGCAATCATCAGCAATGGTGGTAAGCACTTCTGCAATAGGCTATTTGAGAGACTATGCAATAGGCTATGAATAGGATCACGCATAAGATCGCCACTTCCTACCACCCCTAGATGTCGGGACAAGCTAAAACTAGCAATCGACAAATTAAGAGCATCTTGGAGAAGACTGTTCAATCGTCAAGGAAAGATTGGTCAATCAAGCTTAATGATGCTCTATGGGCGTATTGCACGGCTTATAAGAGCATTTTAGGGATGAGCCCGTATCGACTCGTGTATAGAAAAGCGTGTCATTTGCCAGTAGAAGTGGAGCACAAGGCTTATTGGACGATTAAGGTTTCCAATTTTGACTTACATAAGGCTTTGGAGCATCGTTTACTTCAGATGTCGGAGCTCGACAAGTTCCGTAATGAGGCGTATAATAATGCTCGGATCTACAAGGACAAGGTGAAGGAGATACATGATAATAGGATTTTACACAAGGATCTCAAGCCCGGATTGAAGGTGCTATTATTCAACTATCGTTTGAAACTCTTTCCCGGGAAGTTGAAGTCACGATAGAGTGGGCCGTTTGTTGTCAAGGATGTGAAGTCGTATGGGTCGGTGGAGCTCACTAAAGAAGGTTTCGATGACTATTTTTTAGTGAATGGGCATCAAGTGAAGTCGTACATTGAAGGCTTGACGACTAATTTCACAGTGGAATACACACCTATTGGAGATCCAACATCCAATTAAGTACTTTTCGTCGAGCTAATGACGTTTCGTGGGATATACTCACTTTTAGTTTTATTTCCTTTTGTTAATTTATTTTGTTTTATGTTTCGTGTTAGTCTCACTCCTGTTTCGTATAACACTTTGATAGGAATTCATTCGTGTTTTTTATCGTGCAGTGTAGGTGAATGGCTAGCTTCTAAGATAATTTTTCTAACTTTGGCCGAAAGAGGTGGTAGCGAGCTCTAACCCCTAGCAAGAGCTATCCCCAAATTCTGCCCATATTCACTGAACGCAGGGGTAGCGACCACTACTCGCCCTAGAGGCCGCTACCCCAACGTTCTGCCGCCTACAAGCGCTACCCCTGTGTCCTGCATACCTTCATCGAATGTAGGACTAGCGACCGGTACCCTCCCAACAGCCACTTGCCCCCCCTCGCTACCTCTCATCCGAAGAGCTATGGTAGCGACCACTACCCCCCAATGGCCGCTACCCTAGTGGAAAACCATAGATCTACTTCTTCTTCTTAGAGGCTTTTCTCCTTCCTCTTTCTTCATAATTCTTGCTCCCTAACTTCACCCGCCTTCAAGCTTTTTCCTCTCCAGCACACCCCACTCCTATGTTTTTCCACTATCTCCTCCTTCTCACCCCATCTAGCACCACCATCACCCCTTAGCACTCCATTCTTCTCTTTATTTTCTTATTCTCTCCCATTTCACACGCCTCCCTCCCCATCCATCCACTACCCCAGCCCTTTCCTCTCCACTAGGCACCGCCCTGCCGCCACCACCCATCATTAACACCAGCCGCCACCCAACTACTGCCAACCACCACCAGCCTCCACCTCTGGCCACCTCCAACTCCGGCAACCTATTTTTCGTATCTTCTCATCATCATGACGCGAACCAAGAACTCAGTTGGTGACCACGGCATGAGTAGCTCCCAACAACGGAACGAGGAGCCCAAGGACCTCCGGGAGGGGTTCAATTGCACGTTCCTCATCTCCACCTACTTGGAGGGCCGCTTCTACTAGCTGTGGACTCATTTTGAGGTAACTCCGCCACACACTCTCGATCAAAACTTATTGCATAATTTACGTTAAAGTAGTGAAATAGAACATTATTTAGATGTTTTAGGCTTGAAGAAATATACTAAGATGTCGAATAAATGTTCTAAGGTGTTAACACATGAATTTCTTTCCACTCTTGATGTTCATGCGGATATTACTTGTTGTCAATTTCGTTTGCAGGAGTGCCCCGTAGATTGTCTGTTTCTCAGTTATGCAGGATCATGGGTTTCCACAGCAAGAATGTCGGAGATCAAAATCTGCCTTCTCAGTTTAATCCCAATGCAGCTTGGACTGCTCTGACAGGGTTTCATAATTGGCAATCGTGAGGGATGGCGGCGGGTTTTATTCGGAATAACGTCTTGTGCATTCTCCACAAGTTCTTTGCTTATGCCATCAAGGTGAATCACGTGGAGCTTTACCTTCTCCACTCTGTGACCCAAGGCATCCGAGTGTGAGTTGGCTACTATATTTTATCCACTCTCAAGAAAATGCTGGCTACCTTTCGGTATCATGCCACCCTTCCCTTGGTGATCTCGGCGATTGGCCGCCAATTTGATTTCTTCGACCTAGAGAACCTTGAGCTCTCCAAAACCATCTACTGCACTCGCATCGACATCAACGAGCTTAAGCAAGCCCGCATCTACACGGCAGACTTCCATTGGGAACCGTCCATGACATGCAAGTGTGTCACCAATCGTGCTAACAAGTTGGCCACCGCTGGAGCTAACCTTCCCCCCGCTTTTGGTGAATTGGAAGTATTTAAAGAAGACGAGTATGAGGATGCTCCCATGCCCGATGCCTTCAAAGCTGAAACATCCTCCAGCTCGCATCCCCATGGCCCCGGTTCCTCCTCCTCATGCGGTCTTGATCAACTCAATGCCCAATTCCAGGCCTTCAACATTGATTTCTGAGCATTCCGAAATGACTTTGGAGCTTTACGCTAGGATTTTGGGACGTTCCAGCAGGACTTCGGTACCTTCGCTGATGAGACCACCACCCGTACCTTCTATCACAATTTTTTAGATTACCGCACGACCATGACACAGAGCCAGGAACGGATTGAGCAGCGAGTGACGGCCACTCATGATCTTCTCACCGAGCAAGCCCGGTTGTGGCAGTTATCTCAAGAACAGTCCGCGTTGCAATACCAACAAATCATGGAGAACAACCGGCGGGTAGCAGAGCTGAATGAGCTATGGCCCAACTAGGCGCTCTTTGATCCACTTCCACCACCGGATCAGCAGTAACTTGTTGCTTAGTACGTATTTCTTTTATTTTATGTGTGTCCGGGGTAGCGTTGACTATGTTTTTTCTGTTTTTTTGCTTGGTTTGTTTTCTTGTGTTTCTCTTGCACTTGGCTTTGAACTTGTTCCTCATCAGCACCATCTCCGTCTCATATTTCCCTTTTCTGGGTAGTACATCTCCCTCTCGTTATATTGCTTAGCAATGTGGACATTGCCTATCTTTTTCGTCAGGGGAGTGTGCTTGCAATTTTATATTTGTGCGGTGTGATTCTTGGCCTATGTATGAGCTCGTATGCTTGTTTGATCCATTTGTAATTCTAACTCTTGAATTATTAGTGGATTGATTTTGCCCAAAACTTGTTATCATTAAACACCAATATGACATGAAGTGTTTTCTTTAATTGGGTGATTAGTTATTTCACTTTATCATTGTTGTCTACTGGGCACCTCTGTGTGATTGATTGATATGAAGAACTCGAGCATGGTTGATGTAGGTATAAAACTTCTTGAAATGTTAGTCAATGTTTTTATTGTTCGATATGTATAAAGATTGAGTTGGGAGGCCTTTGCTCCTCTGGACACCACGAGCATGGGAAACCACACAAGAACACTTTAGATAACCTCTAAATGTTTTCATCTCGTGAAAATTGGCAATATATCCCGCTCCTTCTTATTCTTGGCTCGAATGGCCATTAATTGAATCGCGTTTAGTATTGGTTTAAAGGTAACAAGTAATCTACCCCTCTTCCTCACAGAAGTCAAAAGATTTTATGTTATAGGAATGGATATGGGAAATCACACTAGGATACTTGGTTAATGCCGATGATCAGACCAAGTGACTATTGTTCTATCTATCACCATTTTATCGTGATTTGTTATAAAAAAAAGAAATAAAACGGAGATAGTAAGTCTAGCTTTAGATGAGTGCCTTAAGGGAGGCAAGCTCCTCCTTTATCTCCTTTGCTTCTTTCTCTGACTCTAACTTATGTGTAAGTAATGAAGTGATATTTAGGTTAGAGTCATCGATCTATTTCAGTAGAGAGGTTTTTGTTGTGGCTATACTGGCAGTGAAGTTCTCTTGCTCCTCCTTTATCACTCCAATCTCATCAAAGAATGCTTCAATCAAGGCCTTTGTGGGATAGCGCAGTTCGCTCATCTTTTTGGCCACAAAATCTTTCCCTTCTGTTTCAAATTTCCTGAACATCGCTCTGGTTTCTGAGTTAGCAGCCTTGATCTCTTCACCAGCAATGCCATCTGTCTGCTCCTTGACAATAGCATGGACCATGTCCTTCTCTTTCTTTGCAAATTCAGTAACAATCTTGTACACTTCATTTATTTTAAGCTCCATGGTTACTAGAGTCTGATCGATCTGTGCCTTCCTCTCCTCTGCAGCAGATCGATCATCGTCCATCTTCTTACACAGTTCTTCTTGTTTCATTCTGCACACTCTTCTCAAGTCTGAGTCAACCTGGTCAACATGGGATTTCAGATGGTTGTTGAACTCAGTGAGAATGCGAGTGGCCTGATCCTTCACTTGTTCATTGGATAGTGATTGATGCTGGGTCATCAATATATCCTCTAAATTTGTCATCTCCACAAACTCATCCATTTTTGCTGCGACAGCAGGGGTGTAGATATTGTCTGTAAGCTTTCCTCCAACCCTCTGTCCAGCCGGCTCATGCTCCTCTTGTGGATAATTGACCACTGCTATCTGAATCTTGCTTTTCTTTGCTGGTTCCCCCTCAGCCTGTGTAGTGGTCTCCACAATCTGCTCTCCAGCATCAGCCATGTGTTGATTTGGTTCTGTTATTGCTGCACCCGGTTGGTGAGCATCAGTAAGTTCATCTTCAACTCTTTCAACTTCTTCAACTACTTCCTCATCAGTCACACTATCAAAGAATGCAGCATTCCAGCTTTCTCATATATAGATCTTAGATCGATCTTCAATTTTTGAGCTTCAAGCTGGGCTATTGCCAAGTTGGCTTGTGGGTAAGTTTCTCTCAACTCTGTAATAGAGGAGACTTCAAAAATGTTTAAAAAGGTTGCTTCCTCTACTTTGAGTGTGTCTATTGATCTGATTTTAAGCAGAGCATCAAGGACGTAGAATTCTTTGTCCTTAATGAGAAGCAGTAGCTTGACTCTCTTAGCTGCATCATAGCTCTCAGGCGTGAGCTGGATGCCTGGGAATAACTTTAGTACAGCATGATCTGCTTCTGCTTCTAACAAATTAACAACTTTGTCAACTGTTTTCTTCTCCACATCCTCTTCCGAGGATTCTCCTTCTTCTTCATCATCCTCATCGATCTACTCCAAAGGTTCAGCAGATCATGGACTTGCAGTATGAGCGGGAGAAAAATCCTTGACCTGGCTGGGGTCCAGGGAGGAGATAGGGACAACATCTTCTGGTGATCCCCCAACCAGTATCTCCTCTTCCTCAACTACAGCCTCCTGTTGAGGGATGGAAGTTTCTTCAACTTGGACTTCCTCCACTGGTTCAGATAATTTTTGGAGTCTTCTCCTTTTGGGCTTAGGTGGATGGGCTGCTGTGGAGGCATCAGTATCTACTGAGCTAGCCCTCCTGGTAACCCTCTTAGAGGGGGTTCTTTCAGTTGGTTTCTCTTTTGTGGCCTTGGATTTTGTGGATTTCTCTGCAGGGGCAGATGGTGGAACCCAGATGGGGTTAGAACTACCCATCTCCATCAGAGCGTTGACAAACGCGGGGTCTGTTACCCTTGCAATCAAATTTGCAAAAATGCCCATGGACATTTCAATTTGGTGCTGGTCCTTTGGGAACCTCAGTCTATCATTGAACTCCACAACTGAGTCCCATTTATGCTGGTTGAAGAACATTTCCAGCATGTAACTTATCTTGGTTGAGTGTCTCAGACTGCTTCTTCTCACCTCAATTCCAGGGCTGGCTCCCTTCACAAATGTGATCATCTTGGCCTCCTTGGCCAAGAGATCAAAAAGTATTCTGCTCCAATTCACAGGTAGATTAAGCACGATAGCAGTCATAATCTTGAACTTCTCGGGCGTGACCTGGTCGTACGAACCATTGTGGTTCAAGAAAATTAGCTGGACGAATTCAAAAACTATCTTGAATTCGGGTGCGAGTAGGGCTCGGTTGAACATCTTGTTCAAATAGCGAATGGGCACCACCATTACCATCTCTATGGCCTCCTGAAATTGTTCGTCGCTGATGTCTCCCAGATTGAGACCTTCATCCTTCAACTTGCCTGATGTCTCCCAGATTGAGACCTTCATCCTTCAAATTGTTTGTCGATAATGTTTAATACGTTGTATGTGGTGTTGCTGATGGTATTGCCTTTGCTAACCCTGATGGTAGCTTCGTTCCCGCCTTTCTCTCCTTGCCACGAGAGATAAAAGGCCGCAACTTCCTTTGGTAGAAAGTGGACAGGATGTGCAGTAATTATGTTGTGAAATCCTTCAAAGAAATCAGAACAATAGATGTGAGCACTATCCTTCCATCAATGAAGTATAAGTGCCCAATAGCAGTTTTACAGATTATTGAATTCTATACAACAGTACAAGTGCTCATGCAGAATAGATAAAGTAGATTTGTAAAACAAGTTTAAGAAAACTCAAAGCATTCAAGATATAGAGCAGTTAAAAGAAAACTCGTAAATTTTAAACCTTTGCAGCGTCTAACAAGGTCGAATGCCTTGTCCAGTTTATGAAAACCGAAGGTATCAAGTACTGCGAAGAGATCTTGATGAATATATGGTTTCAGAAAGTTCACTTGCTCAAGAAATAGAGAAGATTTGGGTGCCATATTGGTAAAAACAGATAGGTTTTTGAAGATTGACAGAGTTTGGAAGGGAGAATATTTCGCTAAGTGTTTAAGGAAGAAGAACAGTGTATGTATGTGATAGACGAACCGCCTTATCAAAATGTATATATAGATAGATAAGCTATAAGAAAGAGTAATATTTTAATTGATTTTCTTCCCTTTTTCAGCTTTTCCCGCTTCTTGAGTTATAGGCTTAAGATCTATTATCTTCTCTTTTCTGCGTTTGATACACGCGCTTGATCCAACGACTGCAGTGAGGCGTGTGTTTGGTACACCAGTTGATTTTCTTCCTTTATCTTGGTTTGGTAAAAAATCTTCTCGATCACGTTTCCCAAACACTGTACTTAATCATCAAAAATAAAAGATTTGGTATATTTATGTCAGGATTAGATATAAGAAATATGACATAATCGCCGTATCTTTTTGACCAAGTAATGGGGATATTAATAAAAAGATTTAATTAATATCCACATGGCATCTAGTTATCTGGTCCAGACCGATCTCCTTCATAGTGAACTGTTGTCAGCATTATCGACCTGTTTATGCCACTTTCCAATTTGGATATCAATCTAGTGTGATGACCTTTTACTAATTCCCAGTTGGAATTTGATTGATCTGTTTGACAATTAACATGTACTTGGTGATCTGGGGTCAATTCCCAGTTGGAATTTTTACATGGTCTGTTGTCCAACAATCTGGTCTATATCAATCTGGTTCTAATTCCCTGTTAAAATATTGAACTTGATTTGATCTAAGTCAATCTGGTCCTTTCTTCAAGATTTAATAGTCTTAGTTTACCACAAAGCATCTTAAATCTTTCTTCTAGTAATGTTTTGGTAAGGATGTCAGCTCTCTGTAATTCAGTGTGTATTTTCTCGATCTGCACATGTTTTCTTGCAACATGATCTCTTATGAAATGATGTCTTACATCCACACGCTTGCATCTGGTATGCAAAACAGGGTTTTGTGTGATTGCTATAACACTTGAGCTGTCACAGAAAATGGGTATCTCTTTGACATCAATCTCATAGTCTTTGAGCTGTTGTCTTAACCAGAGTATTTGTGCACAACAACTTCCAGCTGCCATATATTCAGCTTCTGTGGTTGATGTAGCAACAAATGTCTGTTTCTTTGAGAACTGTAACGCCCCCATTCTTTAAACAAGGACATTACAAAAACTTTACTTTTCTTTAATCATTTAATATTATATATCATATTATGAATCGTGTTTTAATGTAAGCAGCGGAGTGTAAGATAAAATTTTTCAAACGGACGGCATATCCCCTACAAATACTTATATGCCAACCTAAAATATCAACCAATAGCAACAACAACGATACCAAAATTGGGACACAACCCTTATCACACAAATATATATATATATACAAGCTCATCAAAATATCAACATCAGTTTAAAATTTCGCTTAAGTATGTTTCAACCATAGTTATCATAGGGACAATACCATTCTAAAACATTTGAGCAAAACCAGGTTATGTCATATTATCATACGCATATAACATAATAACATAAGTTTTATGTAATCTAACATATTGGAACTGGGAGAGTATGGAGCACATCCCCGTCTGACTCCATCATCGACTCTTAACCTGCAAACACAACATTTAATAGGGTGTGAGTATGCAAGCACACTCAGTGGGGAATACGCTGCAAGCAGTTATAACCAATTGTGTAATGCTAACGTAATGAACCCCCCTTTAGCATTTACCGTTTAAATGAGACTAGTCTCGGTCCCTTGTGGACCCGACCCCTTGTGGGTAAATCATTTTCATTTTGACCCCCTGTGGGCCCCATTTATAGCTCATACGAATGAAACAAAACACAACAATGAGTATAACCATGTAACCACTACGATTACAGATAAAGTAAACCCCACCTCGATAGATGCAATTCAATTGGAAATCCTCAACTTAGTCGGTTGTCCGTCCTCGAGCTCTGGATGTTGCGTCGCCTAGCACTTTAAAAACTTAACTTATTACACATTGAAAGTACAAACTTATTATGGCTTAACTCGTACAATTAGTACTCATATATAAAACTTGATTTTTACATATATAAGTTAAGCAATATTTCTCAATTCAAAATATAAAACATAGAATGCAAATTTCTAAATTCCGAACTTAAATCACAAGTTCCCGACGTCAATTATGGACACTCAGTTTATCGATTTCCAAAAACATAACCTCGAGTATAAATTCTAAGGATTGGACTATAAAACTCCTAAAGAAATATTTTGGATTTGGCATCGATTTGAAGCCAGAAAATTATACTCAATTTCCGCAGCTCCCGCAGCGCGTAGAATTGATACCCTAACTTCGTCAGGTCCTAACTCCCTCATCCGAACTCCAATTTACAATCCGAAGATACCGTTGGAAAGAAGACAAAAAGATCTTTAAAATGGTTTCTAATATGATGGGTTTTGGATAAATAAAATGGACGAAAATCAACTCGCAACCTGCTGCCCTGTTTCTGCCGAAAATGGAAAATTTAATTTTTCGATTTTGCCGACGTATTAATGACAAACTATGGCAGCAGCTGTTTCAACTTATTTGTAAACTGTAGTACGTGGCGTTGTTTAGACCAGACCCACTGTCCGATAAAGGGACTCAGTATCGGGCACGAGGAATTTTTCCAGCCAATATACTTACAATTTATTATATTAAATTGCTCGCAATTTAGAACGAGTTCGCTATAGATCAATAAGTTAACTCAAGTCGTACTCTCAAGGACAACTTAACAGGGCAATTTAAATCTTTGTTCATGAAACGAAAAACAGTAAAATGAATTGATTTGGATTTTTATAACTAGGCGAAGAATGTAAATAATAAAGTAATTAAAATCTAAACTAAGAACAGAAATTAAAACTAATCTAAGAAAGTAAGAACTTGAAGTTTGAAAAGGAAAGAAGAATGAAAATAAATCTGGAAATTAAAAACGATGAAAGGAATTGAAAGCATAAAACGAAATAAATGATAAAAGTAAATAAACAAGCAATAATTAAAAAGGAAAGAAACGAACTTGAATTAATACTTGAAGTACGTCTGGAACGACAATGAAAATCTGGAAATAACGGTGTTCGAATGTTGTAATCGGCTAACTCCAAAACGAAGAACGGAATGAAAAATCCTATCTAGAATGCCAAGTCTCGACCTTTGAATGCGAGATCGAGACGAACTAAAAACAATGGAATTATACTGGAAAACTAGTCTAGAAATTCGTGCTGAAAGGAGTCGGGACGAAGTATGGAGAACTGAGATATATCGACTGAATGGCACGACGTGTCTTTATATGGCGAGAGGCAAGTCAGCGGTCCCTGGAGGTCACCGGGCGCTGACTAGGTTTGTTCCGAGTGGCACGAGAGTTGGTTGCAACGGCCCGCGTGAAATTTGCGGGGTCAGCGACCGCTTAGTGAAGTCAGCGGCCGCTGACTCGGGCGCTGAGGCTGGCACGGCGCTGGCGCGCATGGCCTAGTCAGCGGCCGCTGGGCTTCACGCGGCCGCTGACTTGTGCTTCGGTGCTTGTCTTCATTTTCTTCTCGTTTTTCGGTTCTTCTTCGTTCTTTTTCCGACTTCAACGCTCGTTTAGGCCAATAATCCTGAAACATAAAATGAAACATAATTCGGGCCAAAACATCACGGAACGAGGGAAAATAATACGAATAGAACTACAAAAAACCTAAGTTTAGACGAACAAAATGAGACTAAACAACCCCTCCACACACAAAACTTTGCTTGTCCTCAAGCATAACTTAGTCTAAACTATCGCTAGGGAAAAATCTAATCACAGTATGTGTTCTTGACAAGACTTCAAATCGTTCCAAAATTGATCATTATATCATCACGTCACATCATATAGAGAACATAGAGGAAGTAGACCATCTAGACTAGATTATAATCAATTCGAACAACACAAAATAATAATGCACAAGATGTTATTGAGATCACATAATCGGCTAGAGCTTTTATTCATCTTAAATAGCGTATCTTTTTCTTTTCTTTACTTTCTTTCAATCATGAGGAATATTTAGGACAATATTCACCGGGTGAGTACTTCGAATGATCGAGTTTTCCCGGTGTGGTTTCCCATACCCATCTCTTTTATAAATTTATAATTTTGATTTAAGAGAGCGGGGTAGAATCCTTTTTGTATTCCTCTATTTTAAGAACTTTAAGAAATTATTTAGAACTTTGCCAAGTTATATGGTCATAATCGCGAGGTGTGAACAATTAGGGGTTCCCTAATGTATCCTCACGCGGTTTTCCGTGCTCATGGTTCCCATAGGAGCAGAGGTCATAAACAACTAGCCAATTGAATCAATCAAATATATCATCATGCATCACTATTCTAATCATTCTACTAAGATCTATAATCCAGTCATGATGTTCTACACTTTCTTAGCTCATCTACGTTTCGCAACATAAATCAACTCCAATCAATCAAGGAATTCAAATCATGTCTCATCTCAAACATAAATCATGCTTCGATTTTCTCACGATATATAAAGATTAAGTAGCTCACAAACAAACAAAATATTGCATGCTCACAAGACACGAAAATAAAACAACGAATGCATGCATAAAAAGACACCCCTCCCCCTCCTACAAAAATAGAGCAATGCCCTCATTGCGGAAAGTAAAGATCTAAAAAGTAGGGAGAGAGAAACGTCCCTGATATGCGGCATTCGGGACAACAAACGGAAAGAAAAACCTGCAAACAAAAACTAAAAAAAAAAAACAAAAGGGAAAACAAAAGTTAACCGAAAACACACTCACACGAAAGGAAAAGAAAGCAATAAAGGTACCTCAACAGTGAGACAAAGGCTCACTGTTGGTCGGGGGGAGGATAGGTGGGTGCACCGCCAAGAGTCCAAGGGGACCATTGTTGTTGCATCTCTCGGAGTAGTCGGGTTTGCTCTTCCATCGCCCGTTTCTGAGCCTCCCACTGCTGTTTATGTGTGTCGAGGCGAGTATGTAAGTCGCGGATGTCAGATCGTATCTCGCGTATTCCTGTGGTGACCTCGGAAGTGAAATGCTCCCATTGGACGTTCCATTGAGGTTGTCGGCCCCATTGTGACTGGGTACCCCATTGAGACTGGGTACCCCATTGTGATTGGGTACCCCATTCGGATCTTTCGGCGCTGTCTGCGTGATCATAGCCAAGCCAAGCGGCGTCGGCCTCGTCCTCGGCTTGCTCGTCCTCCTCATGTTCGGATTGAGCTTCCTCATTATCCTCCATATGTGCATCTCCCGGGTCTTCGGATGCATTAGATGCTCGGGATGCAACTTGGGCGTTTAGATAGCGCCGCACACAATTCCTCCGCTCTTGTGGTACTAACTCGGTGCGAGAAAGGGCGAATGGCGCACCCCGCAATTCATTGATGCCAATGTACTTCGTGAGGAGCGGTTCATGGTTGGGAGGGCCATTTGTACCGATGAGTCGGAGGTGCAAGGCTAGAGGGGTAGCAAGATGTAGAAGGGAGGCATGGGCCCGCTTCCGCCTTTGAATTGATTGGAGGGCCTCGAATATGAAAGAGGATGGACAGATCTTCGTCTTCTTGATAGCACAATGAAGTAGGAAGCACTCCACTATGTTCACTTTGTAGGCTTGTTCATTGCCCGAGATGGAGTAGGCAATGAACTTGTGGAGAACGCCGATCTCGGGGTCCCGAAGAAAGCCACTGGACATCCCTCCCGATGCCCAATTATGAAAACCTGTAAGCTCAAACCATGCTAAATTCAGATTAAATTCCGGGGGCACCCGATGGAGCCCCGAGGTAGGAAATCCAAAGATGGATTTTATCATAGAAGTAGTAATAGAATGATCAATACCTCGATAACGGAATGTAAACGACTTAAAATCAGCAGCCACATCAAAAGTAGTAAGAAATTCAAGTCCAAGCTCCCTATATCCATCAATTTCTAGTCTAGCATACTTATCTAAACCAATGTTCTTCAAATAACGAGTTAATTTAGATTCAATGCCTAGACTAGACATAAGATCCCAATCCAATGTTCGTGGAAGTGTGATATTAAGAGAAATAAAACGAGTGTAAAGTGTACCCTCTTGATTGGTGTAAATTGGGAACGGAGCATCATAAGTCGGAATGTGATCACGGACGGGATGTAATTCCTCTTCGCCTTCTCCTTGGTGGCTAGATCGCCCAACTTCACTTGTTTTGGATCTTTTTCTCCCCATAGGAATTTCAACAAACACTTGGTGTGCAAGATTTGGGATGGAATTAGGGTTTAGGATTTGGGTTAAATTTGTGGATGAAAAGGGAATGTGTTCGGATAGAATGATAGAGAATGAAAAAGTGATGGTGAATTCAAGAAATTGGGTGAAGATATGAAGTATGGAAGGAGTAATTGGAGAATGAGAATTGGGGAGGATTAGGGTTGGGGGAATTGGGGGGAGAAGGATGGGGAAAAAGTGGAAGAATTAGGGAGAGAGAAGGTGAAATAGGTGAGATTCGGCCAACTCAGCGGCCGCTTACGGGTCAGCGGTCGCTGAGTGTACTTACGTAAATAGGTGAAGCTGCTTCGGAGGAGATTTGGAGGATTTTACGAAACTATGGTCAGCGGCCGCTGACGGGCCAGCGACCGCTGACTCGGCGTGGCACACGGCCGCTGGCGCTGGCGCGCAGGTGGTGCGCAGGGTCAGCGGCCGCTGAGTGTGCCGCGGTCGCTGACCTGCCTCTCGTCAAGTCCATCCTATTTTCTTCCGGGAATTGCTTTCGACTCGGTTTTCGCGCAACCCGATGGTACCTAAGAACATAGAAAAAAAAACAAAAATAACTGAAGGACTCAAAATCAAATAAAGTAAAAAAATAAAAAAAATGAAAATGAAAAACGGGAAAAACGAGCGTGGGTTGCCTCCCACGAAGCGCTTCTTTTACGTCATTAGCTTGACGAGACCGCTCAATCAACCGGGAGCGTAAGAATTGGGGTTCGACTCCACAACTTTGGGCATGGAATCATTCTCGATGTAAGATCTCACCCTATGCCAATTTATTTTAAATGGTGGCTTCTCCTTTTTGAAATGCGGTGTGTCACCCTTTGATGGTGGGATTTTTCAGAGAATGAGCCATCCTCTCTTAGGGGATTTGATCTTATCGGAAGGCGTTACGGATTTGATGGTTGGACGCATAAGAGCTCCCGCATACGTGGGTGAATGATCGCGACAAGGTACGGTGTTTGGATGCCTTGATTTCGGTATAGGATGTTTAATTGGACGAATCCAATTTTGCTTAGTATCTTGTGCTCCTTCCACTACCGTCACATAATTGGTCTCTTTATGTTTGGTCATGTTTCTATCTTGAGTGACTTCCTTTATCTCACTGAGATCCTGCAACGTAGATTCCTCGAACAATGGATTAGTGAATTTAATAGAGCATGCATCGATTAAGTCAACCGAGGTCATGGGGTGGTCTTGTTGTGTGGAGAACGATACTTCCTCCTCAAGGACAGACATTGTAATGGTACCATTCTTAACATCTATGATGGAATTCGTGGTAGCCATAAAAGGTCGTCCAAGGAGTAGTGTATGCTCGACTCCATTCTCATGCACATCCCCTATCTCAAGAACAACAAAATCAATAGGAACGATTAATGGACCAATTTGAACAAGCACATCTTCAATTATTCCTTTAGGATAACGAATCGATCTATCCGCTAATTGTAAACTCATGCTAGTAGGTTTTAAATCTCCTAGACCAAGTTGTTTAAAAATAGAATACGGCATAAGATTGATTCCCGCTCCTAAATTTAACATGCCAGAAGCTACCTCACCGTTACCTAACATGATATCAATAACGAAGCTACCTGGATCGTGTCGTTTAGGAGGTAAGGACTTTTGCATGATTGTGCTTGCTGCCTCGGAAATAGTCACCAACTCTTGGTCGTCGAGTTTCTTCTTCATTGATGCTACTTCTTTGAAAAATTTGACGTACGATGGAAAATCTTTGATCGCTTTGAGAAGTGGAACGTTCACTGCTACTTTGGATAGCATCTTGTAAAGATCCGCAACTTGTTGCTCGCTTTTGACATCCTTTAGCCTGCTAGGATAAGGAATAGGCGAAACGTACGGATTTACCGCTTTGTGAAGCTCTGCATTGGATTGCTCTTTCTCCTCCTTCGGTGTCATCTTATAACAAAATCTCATCTCCATCTTCTTATCCACCACCTTACCATCCCTTAGAACAGATACGGCTTGCACTTGATGGGGTTGTTGGCCTTGGGCAGGAATTTTGCCCGTTTGTTGGCCTTGCTGCAATTGATTGACAGCGCCAGAAATCTGCCCTATAGCAGTCTCGAGACGTTTAATGGTGGCATCTTGAGCCTCTCGAACCTTCTTGCTCTCTTGTATGAACGCGGCAAAGCTATCCTCAATTGATGATTTTTGAGGTGGAGCAGGTGGATATTGCGGCATCGGTGGGGGATAGAATTGTTGTTGCGGTAATGGATGGAACTGTTGTTGTGGCGGTGGAGGATAATATGACTGTCGCTGACATTGATATTGAGGTTGAAAGTTCGGATTTGGAGGGCGTCGGTTTTGGAAATTCTGGCCTCCTTGAGCTTGCGGCATCCACCCCGTATTTGAATTTCGCCAATTATTTTGTTGAGGGGGGGGGTTGCGGCGTGAATTCCTGAGCGGCATAGACCTCTGCTTTGCCCTCGTCTGTCATCTCTCCCATGTGTTGACAAACGTCCACCGTGTGGCCAAAATCGCCACAAATACCGCATGGTTCAGGTGCGTTTTGTTGAACGGACGGTGGTAGAGATCTATTCATTTTCAACTCTTGTAACTCCCTCATCATGTCCGCCATTTGTTTCTTAAGATCGGGACTCGTAGTTACTGCACTGGCCTCCATATGCCTTGGTCGTGTGGATTTCTGATGTGAACTTGCAGCTAAGGTTTCGAAGATCTCATTCATTTCCTCCGCCGTTTTGACTGCAATATTTCCTCCCGCCGAACTGTCCACCATGAATTGAGTAGTTTGGAGCAAACCATCATAGAAAAATTGACAGAGCATCTCCGGTGCCATTTGATGGTGAGGACACTGTTGAAGTAGCTCTTGAAATCTCTCCCACGTCTCATGGAATGGCTCGTCGTGTGCTTGTGCGAAATTCATTATTTTAGTACGCACCGCTTGAGTTTTGTGATGCGGATAGTACTTCAACATGAATTTCTCACAAGCCGATCCCCAAGTAGTGAGTGTTCCGGATGGAAGAGATAAGAACCAAGATTTGGCCCTATCCTTCAATGTGTAAGGAAAACACTTTAACTTGAGTTGATCCTCCGTCAGAGAGTGAAGCGGGAAAGTCTGCACCACCGTGCAATATTCTCGGATGAACGTCAAAGCATCTTCACTCGGGAGTCCATGGTACGTTGGAAGTAGTGATTGATGGTGTGGCTTCAACTCATAATTTCGGACTGCGGTATCGAGAACGATGGCTGAAGTAGCAGTTGTCCCGAACTTGGGCCTAGTGAAATCGCCCATATAACGCGGCCTCTCGTCCGCTCTCTCATTGGCCATCTCTTCGAATAAACGCGGAAGCGAAAATTCATCAATGCGCTCAATGTCTTCTTCTACTGCGGCTAAGATAACACGTTTCCAGTTTATGTTATCAATGAAAGGCGTCAATGGCTTTCTAGCACTGCGGCGACCTTGCATAAACAACACTTAACAAAAACGTTACGCGTACCACAATATAGAAGAAGAAAGTAAACATAGTAAATAAAATAAAATAAACGAAAAGGAAAAAGAAAAAGAACAATGAATTAAATCGCCTAAAGTTATCCCCGGCAACGGCGCCAAAATTTGTTTCAACTTATTTGTAAACTGTAGTACGTGGCGTTGTTTAGACCAGACCCACTGTCCGATAAAAGGACTCAGTATCGGGCACGAGGAATTTTTCCAGCCAATATACTTACAATTTATTATATTAAATTGCTCGCAATTTAGAACGAGTTCGCTATAGATCAATAAGTTAACTCAAGTCGTACTCTCAAGGACAACTTAACAGGGCAATTTAAATCTTTGTTCATGAAACGAAAAACAGTAAAAGGAATTGATTTGGATTTTTATAACTAGGCGAAGAATGTAAATAATAAAGTAATTAAAATCTAAACTAAGAACGGAAATTAAAACTAATCTAAGAAAGTAAGAACTTGAAGTTTGAAAAGGAAAGAAGAATGAAAATAAATCTGAAAATTAAAAACGATGAAAGGAATTGAAAGCATAAAACGAAATAAATGATAAAAGTAAATAAACAAGCAATAATTAAAAAGGAAAGAAACGAACTTGAATTAATACTTGAAGTACGTCTGGAACGACAATGAAAATCTGGAAATAACGGTGTTCGAATGTTGTAATCGGCTAACTCCAAAACGAAGAACGGAATGAAAAATCCTATCTAGAATGCCAAGTCTCGACCCTTGAATGCGAGATCGAGACGAACTAAAAACAATGGAATTATACTGGAAAACTAGTATAGGAATTCGTGCTGAAAGGAGTCGGGACGAAGTATGGAGAACTGAGATATATCGACTGAATGGCACGACGTGTCTTTATATGGCGAGAGGCAAGTCAGCGGTCCCTGGAGGTCACCGGGCGCTGACTAGGTTTGTTCCGAGTGGCACGAGAGTTGGTTGCAACGGCCCGCGCGAAATTTGCGGGGTCAGCGACCGCTTAGTGAAGTCAGCGGCCGCTGACTTGGGCGCTGAGGCTGGCACGGCACTGGCGCTCGCTAGCACGGCGCTGGCGCGCATGGCCTAGTCAGCGGCCGC
Source organism: Leonotis leonurus (assembly GCA_026898415.1). Lineage (NCBI taxonomy): Eukaryota > Viridiplantae > Streptophyta > Magnoliopsida > Lamiales > Lamiaceae > Leonotis > Leonotis leonurus. Next base: position 100,760 of record JAPKLX010000290.1, on the reverse strand, counting down.
TGGGCTTCACGCGGCCGCTGACTTGTGCTTCGGTGCTTGTCTTCATTTTCTTCTCGTTTTTTGGTTCTTCTTCGTTCTTTTTCTGACTTCAACGCTCGTTTAGGCTAATAATCCTGAAACATAAAATGAAACATAATTCGGGCCAAAACATCACGGAACGAGGGAAAATAATACGAATAGAACTACGAAAAACCTAAGTTTAGACGAACAAAATGAGACTAAACAGCAGCCCCACTGCCGCCTCCGCCTCTCCTCCACCGGCGGCCCTTCCTCCATAAAAAAAACCCTAACCCAACTCACCATAACCATGAATTCCATATCATATACATACATACTCACATAAACACATAATTAAACACCACTAATCACTAATTAAGAACATAATTAAAGGGATTACCTCCAATTCTTGAAGAGAAGAAGAAAAATTGAAAGAGAGAAAGAGAGGAAATGGTCTTTTGTGAGGGGTAGACAAAAGAGTGTTTGAAATGCTTCTACACACTTCTAAATATATATATTACTTAGCCATTAAGAAAGAAAATATCTCCTAATATTTATTTATAAAAAAATATATATATATTTTGCTAGGGCACATCCCGGCTCTAAGTCGAACAACCTGTAAACATTCGAAATCGAATACGTTAGTTCAAAATCATCTAAAAATAATTCAATTCGTATACCTCTATTTTATTTTTATTTATATAACTTGCCCAAAATAATATTAATAATAACTTTAAAAGTGTGGGGTATTACAGTTCCTAACATAATTAATTAGACTAACTATTAAGAAGCCCTTAATGAACGAACAATAGTATGAATTTAGGAGCATGATTTAATTGATTTTAGATTTTCTTAACTCTTGGCCCTTGAATCCGGAATCCCACCTTTTTATTATTTTTTTTATTTCTTATTTTCTCATGCTTATTATTGATTAGAGTATTTATGATTTCTATTTATTTGTTCTTGATAACACTTAGGATTAGAATCACTCTGCTAAGCTTTCCGTTGAGATTCGACCGAGGTTAACTTGCCACGTGCAATTTACCTCTTATATTTGCGAGAACCTAGAGTGTACACAATTTAGGTTTAACAAATTTGGCACTATTGCCTGGGAGAGCTTTAGGTGTTTTTGATTCTTAGTGTTATTTTTTCATTTATTTATTTAGTTTATTTTATTATTAGGTGTTTTCTCCCGCAAGTTGTGTTCGACTCATCTACTGTGGTGGCAGGTACTGCATGCACGGGCATCGTAGCCTGAATATGTGTCTAGCTCCAGTTGTTAATAATGTGCACCGGAGGCATTCTATCCGAGCAGTAATCCTACAAGGGGAAATCGCGAATGGAGACCACCTGTAGTCAGAGAATCAGGTAGTTCAGACCACTCAGATACCGATGGCATCGAAACCAGTTTGAGGACAGTTCCGATGGTAGCCCGATAGATGAAGGACTTGGCTCGGCCAGTGATTGGAGAAGCAGCTTCATCGATCGTGCTCGGAGAGACAGCCCAAAACTACGAGTTGAAGAACATCCACTTTAACCAACTTCCATCCTTTTATGGGATGCCTGCGGAGGACGCATTGAACTTCATTCGGGAGTTCTATGCGATCGTTCAAACATTTCCCCTTGGAGGGCTGAATGAGGACCAGTTGAAGATGAGATGTTTCCCCTACACTTTGAAGGATAGGGTGAAGATTTGGTTTATGTCTCTACCTCCAAACTCGCTTCAGAACTGAAATGAAGTGGCAGACAAGTTCATGATGAAGTGGTACCCCAACCAAAAACTCAGGATGTGTGCTCGCAGCTGGTTACTTTTGCTCATATCGATGGAGAGCCGCTTCATGAAGCATGGGAGCGCTTCAAGGGCCTTCAAATGCAATGCCTGCATCACAACCTCTCACAGGAGTTGCTTAATCAGTTCTTCTATTATAGTCTGCACCAAAATTCTCAGTACATGGTGGATAGTGCAGCTGGAGGAGACATTGGGAGTAAGACAACTAAGGAGCTCACCGAGATCTTCGAGACTATGACCGACAACTCCCAGCAAAGGAGTACCAGAGGCCAAAAGAAGAAGGTTAATGAAGTAAGCTATAATCGAGAGTTAGTGAGGCAGTTGGCGGAGTTGACTAGGCAGGTGCAGTTGATTCACAACTCTGATGAGCACGCCCAAAAGAGGATTGGGAACGAGACTTGTGGAGTGTGTGGAGAGTTTGGACATGGACCTAATGTCTGTGTGAAGGCGTTCTAGCCTTAGATTGAGTACGAGGAGAAGGTCTTGGCCCTGCAAAGATTCCAGCCCCATCTGAAGTTCGACCCCTATTCGAACTCCTACAATCCGAGTTATCGCTCACCCGAATTTCTTGTAGAGGCAGCCATCCCAACCAGACCATAGCGCGCCGCAGCAGTATCAGTCATATTAGGCTCCACCTCACGTTTCAGTCGATGAGAACTTTAACCGATATGTGGAGGTGTGCAATCAAAGGTTCGAGATGATCGAGGCCTCGATGAAGAGGGTTGAGATCCAGGTTGGACAGCTTGCAGAGTCCTTGGGCGAGCTCGTGCGCTTAATAGGAAGGATAAGCTTCCTAGTCAGCCCAAGTGACTTTGAGGAGGAGATACTTTTGTCGAGCTTGAGACATTAAATGAGCATATTTTGTTTTATTCCACTTCTTTATTTATTTCTTGTTTCTTTTCTCTTTTCCTTTCCTTTTTGAATAAATCAATTGCATATTTTCGTGTCTTAAATTGTAGGTGAGTGCGGAGTTCGGCTTCTTCATTCTTAACCATCCGACTACTAGCAATAACCAGGATTTGGCGTATTGAGTCTTGCTTTTTGTTCTCGTCTTCATCAGGGAAGTCTTGTCTACTTATTCCTTATCTTATTACTTTTATTCTCTAAAAAAAAACCAAAAAAAAGAATAAAAACACTAGAAGGGCGTAATAAGTTCGCGGCCTCTACTCCTCTTATCTTTGATAATGAGTATGGGAAACCACATTGGGATATTCGATGAGATCCATTGAAGTTTATACCCAATGATCAATGCCCTTAAAACATTCTTACTCGCCTTCTTAACAAAACAAAATATATTTAAGGGAATTTGACTTGTTGAGTGCTAGGGAGATTGAGATGTGTGTATATCGTGATTGTGTACTTATTAGATGGTTTAGTTAACGGGCAACACTACGAGCTTAATTGAGTGACTATGTTTGATTGAGAGTTGAGTCTATTTTAAGTCCTCGTATTGAAGGCATGAATGGTTGTTAAGGCTTGCATGTTCATTTTTCTACTCGACTCGAATGTGTTTGTAATTAGATTTTTGCTTGAAGACTAAAATATAGTTAAGTGTGGGGGGTTTGTATTGTTTTGTTTTTGTCATTTTTTTACATAACTTTTTGAGTCACGTTTCATAGCTTCAGGTTCATTTTATATATTTTTTGGTTCGTATTTACGCCCGGTTTCCATAATTGCATGTAGGTTATTTTGTATGGAAATTGGCACGAAATATAGTGGTAAAGATTAATCTTGGATAGCATAAGATTAAATTTCATCTCGATAGAAGTCCGTAGCCGCAAACGGATCAAAAATCAGAGTTCAAACGAGGAAGAACGGGCCGAAACAAAATTATTGCGCGCAAGAGGACCGCGGCTGAGGGCCAGCGCCCGCTGGGCACGTGACATGGCTGGGGCAGAACTAGGGGCCCAACACCAGTTGGACATGCATTTCGGCTGAGAAAAAATGCTCGCTCCAGCACCCACTGGGCTCTCCATGAGTGCTGGGCGTAACTTTTGGATGCGATTTTTGTTATTTAAAGTCGTTTTTATACGTATTATTTCACCCCACCCCCCTCCCTTTCATATTTTCTCTTCTAAAATGTTGGGAAGTGAACTCCAGCACCTCCCGGAGGGGGGGTCCTCCGTGTATCGTACCCGAGAGAACTTATGGGAGTGCGGCCTGCCTCAGTCGAAAAGGGCCTGCACTACCATTGTTGACGAGAGGTTAAATGAATTAATTAGTACTACTCATACCAACATGGTGCATCATCTTTTCAGGTGACCCCTTAGTAGAAACTCCAAGGTTAAGCGTGCTTGGCTTGGAGCAATACTATGATGGGTGACCTACTGGGAAGTGTCCTGGGTCAGCCTGTCAGTGAGGACAAAGCAGGCTGGGAAAGAAAGTGTTGGTGTGTGGGGCCAGTACGTCAATTCTGATGGGCGCTCCCGATCCAACAATTGGTATCAGAGCCGGGGCTTCGGATGTGAAGAATCGAATCCGGCGGTGCCATCCCTAGGCAAGGAGTGCCTGAGGGGAGGGGTTGTTGGGCACAACAACTCTAGGGGTTATGACGATTCACGGCCGTAATCCGAGGTGCGAGATTGACGGTCCTCTGGGTGTCATAGGTAGCCCCGTGGCCCGGGTTCGAAGGAGCGCCAGCATATGCTCTCAAGGTCCGATGCATCCTCCAGAGTACCGGGATGGTGCTGAGGGGGGGATTGTTGGGAAGTGAACTCCAGCACCTCCCGGAGGGGGGGTCCTCCGTGTATCGTACCTGAGAGAACTTATGGGAGTGCGGCCTGCCTCAGTCGAAAAGGGCTTGCACTACCATTGTTGACGAGAGGTTAAATGAATTAATTAGTACTACTCATACCAACATGGTGCATCATCTTTTCAGGTGACCCCTTAGTAGAAACTCCAAGGTTAAGCGTGCTTGGCTTGGAGCAATACTATGATGGGTGACCTACTGGGAAGTGTCCTGGGTCAGCCTGTCAGTGAGGACAAAGCAGGCTGGGAAAGAAAGTGTTGGTGTGTGGGGCCAGTACGTCAATTCTGATGGGCGCTCCCGATCCAACATAAAATGCCCTAGGACAGTGTTTTCGAATTGATTCCATTGTAATTTCTCCTTAGGACGATGGATTGAGGGCGAGAGTGACACTCAATCCAAGATCATATCTTAGTAAGTTTTATTTAATTCTTATCTTTGATTATTTTTATGGATTGAATTGTCATTCTCTACTTAGAGTTTAGAAATCTTTAATTATTTATTAATAGTTCTTGATTCATGCTTCGTGATTTGACTTATGTGTATTAATTGAGACAATTGACCATAGTTTTAAATTATTTGTTTATTGGTTGATGTGGGTCCCGAAAGAGCAAGGTTTGGTGTATGGGGGGGGAGGGGAAAATACACCAAATACAAACTTTTCAGTTTACTTGTTGAATTATTAGAGAGTTCAAGCTATCCTTAAAATAAGAAATTGCTCGACAGATGACTAACCAGATTGATCACCAACACTATCTCTCTCGTCGATCCCTCTCTGCCTCACTCTCTGTCGCGATTACTCTCTACCCTCGGATGTCTCTCGGTGGAAAGCTCACCTGAGCTCCATCTTCAATAAGTTTCTCATCCCTCTATCTCTATTTTTCTCGTTCCTTCTTTCGCCAGTTCCTCTCTCACTGCCTCCATTTCTCTCCAATTTCTCTTCTTCCCACTTTCTCCTCTATTCTCCCTTAACTCCCCCCTCTGTCTCTACTTTCGCTTAACTCTCTCTCTGTCTCCTCTATTCTCGCGGCTGCTCTCGGTTGGGAAGCTCACCGGAGCACATCACCATCTAAGGTAAACTCATCTCTTTTATTTGTTCTATATATATATATATATATATATCTCTATTTTAAATCTTCAAACTTTGAAGACTAAATGTCCTAATTTGTTGTTGGATTTTTGGGTTTGAAATCTAATTCTAATTTCCTTCTCACTCTCTGATTTTCCTCTCTCGTTTCCAGGAGCTCTCTGCTCTCGCTTAATTCTCTTTGTTTCTATTCCAGTGATGTTCGATTTCAAATTTTTGAGAAGGTAATTGGTTGTTTTGATTCCATTTAATTTCTGTTTTGCATTTAAAAACTTAACTTATTCTGCATGCTATGCGTTCTATTCCTCATACTCTCTGTTTCGGTCTTCTCTACTCACTTATTTATGGATTTGTTTCAAATTTCATTTGATTTCATAATCTTTTATTACTGCATGTAAAAATTAGTTTCTGGAGTACGAGATTTTGGTCTGTATCCAAGTCTTCTAAATTTTCATTTCATAGTTCATAATTATGCTCTTTAAGTTAGGTTTCTAATCTGAAAATATGTTCTATGCTCTTAATTCTGAACACATATCTAAATGGTTTGAAATTTGAAAGAAAATATCTATTTTCTGTAGTTTGTGCCTCGTTTTCCAGGTTTGCTAATTCTCTAATCGATCATAACTCTATGCTCTCTTTTATTGTAGGAACTGAAACCTATCTAGTTTTAAATCCTGTAAATGCTCAGTGTCGAAGTTCAGTAGAGCTTCCCAGCAGTTAAGTTTCCTACTTCCTTTTAGACGTATTTTCTTGTATCTAATTTGTGTGGTTTAATAGAATGTTAAAATATTTGGTTATGTCTCTGTTTGGAATTTGTGTTCTGTTTTTATAATTGCTTATGCCTTGTTTTTATAAATTCAAGTTTCTGGTTGAATCTGATTGTCTGTTTTGTGAGAGTTCTTGTTACATACTAGTTCATCATCATCTTTTAAGTGAGTAATAAGCATGTTTCATTTCAGTTTATATCTGTTTTCTAATGAGGGAATGGTCTGAATTAAATTACTAAACTGAAATGTGATATGTTTGAATTTATGGTTCCAAAAATGTGAACTTGTAATTTAAGTTCATAACTCTGGCCACTACTGATATTTTAAAACCTATACTTATAAACTGGACTTTAAAAAACTGCATAGTTACTCATTCTGTTTTCTGTACATTTTCTGTTTTCATGGATCAATTAGGAGGCATAAAACAGTTTTATAGTTTATATAGGATTGTAATTCAAAACTATAAGAGGTATTATTTAAAGGTAGAGCTAGAGTTAAATTTCATTACCTCAAGACTTTAACTACTTCTCTTTGTTGAATGAACTGTGGTTTATACTCTGTTATGGAACGTTTGATGGTGTTAAATGGCTCTAGGGCAGCCCCTTACCCTCTTTATATAGAGGTTCATGCAGGGTGTATGGTTAGCTTAATGCTTAAGATTTGAAGAGCTAAACTAATAGCCCTTTACTCTATTATTTGTAGGCTATGGGAGGCATGGATGAGGACTACAATTCCCCTCACTCAACCGAGCTACTGGACTCTTCTACACTCTGCAGTCTACTGCCACTGCCACTGCATTACTTATTTCCTTCTCTGCAGCAGCATGGCTGCTCAGTTTCTACTGCAGCAGCTGTGCTGCTTTGTTCCTTCTTCCCAATATTTTCCTTCCTATTTTTATGTTATCATCATCACACTTCTTACACTTATAGCTAGCTTTCTTTCTTTCCTTTTTACCATGCTGCTTAGAGCTTTATGTACTAGCTTAGACTTTTATTAATCTTTCTTATTTGCACTGTACTGCCCAACATATATATATATAGTTTATGTTTTATGGAAGTGTTTTATAATTTTATCCTACCTTTTACTTAGCACATGTCTTTACATCAATATACTTGAGTGCACTTCATTATCCTTCTTTCACCTTAACTCTGCAGGTTTTATTCATATACATATATATGCGTGGGTTTCTAATATTGCTTGTACACTTCAGCAACATATATCTACAACCGTGTGGTTTTAATGTATATACATAAATAATATTTTAACTACACAATTTATATTGTATGTACCCTATACATCTTATTAATATAGTTCTCTAATTGTGTAACATATACCTATACTTGCACTTATATAATTGATCCAATGTGTAATCACATCTCCTTAATATCAACTCTTCTTAATATAATAATCAAGAAATTTATATTTACTTATTATTTTAAACCAAAATTCCTTTTAACTAGATTAAATTCTCATTAATTAACTAAAATTTTCAATATGTAAATAATATTCGCGTTCGAATATCGTTTATTTTGGAACTTAAAAAGACGGGGTATTACAACAATGTCCTGTTGACATTTTTGTTGGGTAATGTCCTGTTGACATTCTTTTTATGGACTTGATCTGTTTCTGTGAATCGAGCAGGTTGACCCTTTGTTTGGGTGTATTGTCTGTAACCAGTCTGTTTTACCATCATCTTCTGGGGTTGATCTTTCTTGTTCCTTAGATTTATTACTTGATCTGATATTTTCTTTCTCTCTGGTACAAAGCTTATGTTTCCCGAAGACTTTTCTGAGTGACCTGGATACCCTAATCCAGATGTGCCCTTTTGCTGCATATTGATTAATAGTTTAGCACGCTCATCACTTTTGTAGATCATTTCTTTGCCTTTCTTTATCTTCTCTTCAGCAACGTTGTTTCTTGTAATAAGATCCTTCACTTTTGAATTTAGTGAATGAATCTCACTGTCTTTTCCTTTGATCTGTTCTTCCAGATCGTTTATTTTAACAACAAATTGAGTGTTTGCTGTACTCAGTATCTGTTCAGATTTCTTCAATCTGTCATTTTCTTCTACAACTTCTCTAAACAATCTCTTGATGCTCGAATAGCTTTTGAGCATTTCATTGACCTCATCCCATGAGTATTTAGCTTGATCTTCTATTTCCTGTTCCAGATCATTATCATTTGAAGAGATAGAGTTGCAAGAATTTACCTCGACTTCATCCAGACCGTTGTCTAGTCCCACATAGCATTCATCCCATCCTTCTTCGTCATTAGCAAAGAAGGCTTCATCATTCTCTGATGAGCTATCTGAGAAATGACTCGAGCTGCTTGATTCTTGTTCAGCTAACATGGCTTTTCGTTCATGTTTGAGTTTTCGATCTCTCTTTGCTCTGAACTCTTCTCTTTGGCTTTTGGATAGATTAGGGCAGTCTGTTTTGAAGTGACCTATTCTGCCAAAACCAAAGCATGTGTAATCTGTAGAGTTAGATGTTTTAGAGATTTTACCAGTGTGCTGTTTTGATTCTTCCTTGTTATCAGATCGATCATTGTCACGCTTCTTATAGAATTTGTTTTTGTTGTCTTTATAGAAACGTCTGTATTTCTTCGATCTGATCTCCATCTTCTCCATACGTTTGGCGATCATTGCAAACTCTTTTAGTAGTTTGTCATATCCCTTCTCTTCATCTGGAGTAGAAGGTTCAGAAGGATCATCTGGTTTGCTCTTCTCTTTGAAGGCTACTTCTTTATCCTTCTAAGAGCTGTTTTCTACCTTTTTGGACAGATGATCTGGTCCACGAATTCTTTGAATGTCACATTCATGACCTTCAAGGTGATCAAATAATGCTTCTGTAGACAGTTCATTGAAATCTGCACGGAGAGGTTGCATTGCAACATAGATCTCCCAACTAGGTGGAAGTGCTCTTAGTACTTTCATATTCTTCTCTCTTTGAGTATATTTGTTCTTATTGAACGCTGATATCTCAAGGAGGATTCCAGTGAATCTCATCTTCATTTGTTCAATTGTCTCGCCTGGTTTCATCTTGAATTCATCATATTTGTTGCAGGCTAGAGACAGCTTGTTCTCAATCCTAGACACAAGTCTCTTAGGGCTTCCCACATCTCTTTGGCAGTATCCAGATCTTGGATTTTGGCCAAATGTACCCCTTTGACTGTGCTAGATATGATCCCTTTAGCAAAGTCATCCACATTGGCTTCACGACGCTCTTCTGCTGTATATTTCCTTGGATCTTTAGGAACAGTCTGTGTAGTTACACCCGTTGAGTTGGTTACTGTAACTTCTTCTGTGATCTGTAGCGGGCCATCTTCAATAACTTTCCACATCAGATAGTGATGGGCTTTGAGTGCCATTTTGATTCTGAAGCTCCATTCTCTATATCCTTGGATGGAGAATTCTTCACAAGCCCTAACGACAGATGATTCCATAACAGATAGTATGCACGTGAATGAAAATGGGTTTTCCTAGATCTATTCAAGTTGACCACACAGGTTTTAACCTTGTGAAATAAAAACAATGGTCGTTTGAACCACTGCTCTGATACCACTTGTTGGTCCCGAAAGAGCAAGGTTTGATGTATGGGGGGGGTGGGGAATACACCAAATACAAACTTTTCAGTTTACTTGTTGAATTGTTAGAGAGTTCAAGCTATCCTTAAAATAAGAAATTGCTCGACAGATGACTAACTAGATTGATCACCAGATCAATGTCAGATCTGTCCAATTAGATGGCTCTCTAGTGTAAACACTTAGACAATTATAAAAGTGATCTTATTATTTTCTAAGGATTGTGTGTGCGGAAAAATGGTGGATTAATGAGTGCTCTTAGTTAGAAAACCTTAAGGATTAATCAGATAGTTAAGCAGATTGATTGAGATGCACATTATATGATAGTGCAGGTGATTAGAATAATAAACAACTGAAAGTAAATATGCAGAAATATAAAGAACACAGTTGTTTAACGTGGTTCGGGAAATCCCTACGTCCACGATCTGGTCAAAACTAGACCAGATTATCCACTACTAGGATACTCTGCTTCTTTATACTCGTGGAGAACGAGTCACAAGTATCAATCAAGGCTAGATAGATACTTGTGTACGAAATAAGGGTCGTGTCCCTTTACAACAGATTACCTCTACGTTACCACTTGAAAACTACTAGCTAGCAGGGTGATCTCCTTTCTCTCGATAAGACAGACTTGAATCGAGGTGGGGTTGGTGTGATGTAGAATCACAGTTTGAAACTCTTAGTCTTGTTCAGAGATTGCTTGAGAGTATGTTGTCAATATAGCTCGCGTGCGTTATATATTTTTTCCAGACCATGAACTCCAAGTATATATAGGCTTTGAATTTTGAAATTCTAGCCGTTGTTGATTGGCGTGAGATTGATGGTATATTGTCAATCAATGATATCCATCATATCTGTTCTTGCCTTGTAGAAACGTTGACTCAATCTTGTAAGTATGGAAAGCAGAGCACTAACGGTTGCTTTTCTTCCTTATATCAATTATAGATTCTCTACCCAAACCCTGTTGGAAGGGCTTCAACTTTGATGTGGCAAGATGGTATGATGTGTAGGATGATGTCATCTGGTGGTTTGATGACTCTATCGATCTGGTGCTTCGCTGTGATCATCGATCTTGTCAGTGATCTGGTCGCTGTCTGTTACAGCAGATCGATTTCTTCTTGGCGTGAAATCTTGGCCTTCATCCTATACTATTTATAGAAATGACTTCTATAGGAATAGTTCATTTACATGTTAAATCATCTCCTAATCTGTTCTCTATCAGAATTCACTTTATATGTAGTGATCTGTTAACACGTAGAACAGTTTAATACCAAAAGGACTAAGTGTGTTTCGAGAGATCATCATCAAAACTAAGATACTTTAGGGTTCCCAACACTCTCGGCACTAGACTTCACTCTTTCGTCATTTCTCGATCCTTTCTCGTCTCTTTTCCAATTTTGACACTCGTTTAGGCTAGTTATCCTTAAACATAAAATGAAGCATAAATTGAGCCCAAAATATTATGCAAAGACAGAAAACAACACGAATAAAGATACGAAAAACATGAGTTTAGACAAACAAAAAGAGGCTAAACAAATGTAATTGTCCAAAGATTAAGAAATAAATAATTTATGAGACCTCGTTTTAAGCAATAGCACGAAGATCTTATCTCACTGTGAAACCTCACAATATATATATATATATATATATATATATATATATATATATTTACAAGCATGTCTGACAGCATATACATATTGATATTCGATATCATTTTTCCAGCTAAAGTTAGCACTCGCATCAAATGATACCACAACCTTTACTGACTAGATTGTCTAAGTTTGTCTAGGCTGTGAATTTTATTATCCAAATGAGTCGATTGTGTTACCTTCCGTGATAATGGATCTACCACACAATATACAATTGTACAAAATGGACTTGTTCGCAATTAAATTATCTTAGAAAATAAATCACAAACTAATGATAGAAATATTTACTCTCATTAAATGGTATTGAAGACAAGTCTGTTACAACGTCTAATCATTAAGCATGCTTTGGATATACAAACTCTAACACTTGGTACACAATTCCTTTAGGAATTTAGCGCTTCTCCACATGGATGTGAGTGAAGTGACAAGTAAATATTGACTTACACTTTATGGAATACTTTGACTAGCTTACTAATTTCCTTGGCTTCTTTGGTTTTCATAAACCTTCTCAGTAAGTGTGGCCTAATTCGGATAGTCTCATTTTCTAACTTCTTGGGCAAGAGAGCATCTAGCTTTATGTTAGTCTTGTCGACTTTCTCTTTGTTGGTAACCCTTAAGAAAATTTTTGATATATTTATTGAAACACACTTAGAATTTAGTTTAAGTATTACTTAGCAGGTTATTTCATAGAGTTGATCTGTCATGTAAAGGTCATGTCACATTACAGACCTGTGTTATTTGAGATCAACTAATTGTCTTTGTTTATAAAGTTCGATCTAAAATGCAAAGAAAATATTGATAGTACCAATTTAATCCATAGAGAACGACCTGGTTGTTCTATACTTGGTATATTGATAATCATGTAAAGACAAGGTGGACTATCGACTTGTTCTATATAAACAACTGACCTTGTTGGTCCCGAAAGAGCAAGGTTTGGTGTATGGGGGGAGGGGGGAATACACCAAATACAAACTTTTCAGTTTACTTGGCTGATTATCAGAGAGTTCAAGCTATTCTTAAAGAAGAAATTGCTCGGCAGATGACTGACCAGATCGATCGACAGATCGATAGCAGATCAATCCAAAACAGGTTGCTCTCTAGTGTAAATACTTAGAAAATAATAAGAGTGATCTTATTACTTTCAAAGTATTGTGTGTGCGGAAATATGGTGGACTTAGTTGGTGATCTTTATATTGAAAACCTTAATTATAATCCAGATCGATAAAGCAGGTTGATTGAGATGCAGTTTAAATGATAGTGCAAGGGATTAGAATAAATAAATAACAGAATATAAATATGCAGAGAGATAAACGGCACAGTTGTTTAACGTGGTTCGGGAAATCCCTACGTCCACGGTCTGATCAAAGCTAGATCAGATTACCCACTACTAGGATACTCTTCTTCTTTATACTCGCGGAGAACGAGTCACAAGTTTCAAACAAAATCTGGTTGAAGCTTATGCACGAATAAGGGTCATGTCCATTTACAACAGATTACCTCTACGTTACCACTAGAAAACTACTAGCTAGCAGGGTGATCTCCTTTCTCTCGATAAGACAGACTTGAATTGAGGTTGGGTTGGTGTGATTTGGAATCACAAACAGTTTGAAGCTTTAGTCTGACGTAGAGATTGAATGCTTGAGAATATTTTTATCGATGTAGCACACATATATATTTCAGACTTTTGAGCTCCAAATATATATAGCTTTGAATTTGAAATTCTAGTCGTTTGTTGATTGGTGTGGGATTGATTGTAGATTGCCAATCAATGATGTCCATCATATCTGCTCTTGCCTTGTAGAAGCGTTAACTGAATCCTCTAAGAATGGAAAGCAGATCGATAGTGATTACTTTCCTTCATCGTGTCAATCAAGGATTCTTTTTTTTTTCAAACCTATGTGGATGGATTTCAATATTGACGTGACAAGTGGATATGATGTGTAGAGTGATGTGGTTTCATGACTCTATCGATCTGGTGCTTCGCTGTGATCATCGATCTGGTCGGTGATCTGGTCGATGACTGTCATTGCAGATCGATTTCTTCTCTTTGAAAAATGTCTTGGTCTTCAACCTATACTATTATTGAAATGACTTCTATAGGAATAATTCCTTTACATGCTAAGTCATCTCCTAATCTGTTCTCTATCAGAATTCACTTTATGCTAGTGATCTGTTAACATGTATGTTGGGAAGTGGACTCCAGCACCTCCCGAAGGGGGGGTCCTCCGTGTATCGTACCCGAGAGAATTTATGGGAGTGCGGCCTGCCTCAGTCGGAAAGGGCCTGCACTACCATTGTTGACGAGAGGTTAAATGAATTGATTAGTACTACTCATACCAACATGGTGCATCATCTTTTCAGGTGACCCCTTAGTAGAAACTCCAAGGTTAAGCGTGCTTAGCTTGGAGCAATACTATGATGGGTGACCTACTGGGAAGTGTCCTGGGTCAGCCTGTCAGTGAGGACAAAACAGGCTGGGAAAGAAAGTGTTGGTGTGTGGGGCCAGTACGTCAATTCTGATGGGCGCTCCCGATCCAACAATTGGTATCAAAGCCGGGGCTTCGGATGTGAAGAATCGAATCCGGCGGTGCCATCCCTAGGCAAGGAGTGCCTGAGGGGAGGGGTTGTTGGGCACAACAACTCTAGGGGTTATGACGATTCACGGCCGTAATCCGAGGTGTGAGATTGACGGTCCTCTGGGTGTCATAGGTAGCCCTGTGGCCCGGGTTCGAAGGAGCGCCAGCATATGATCTCAAGGTCCGATGCATCCTCCAGAGTACCGGGATGGTGCTGAGGGGGGGATTGTTGGGAAGTGGACTCCAGCACCTCCCGGAGGGGGGGTCCTCCGTGTATCGTACCCGAGAGAACTTATGGGAGTGCGGCCTGCCTCAGTCGGAAAGGGCCTGCACTACCATTGTTGACGAGAGGTTAAATGAATTGATTAGTACTACTCATACCAACATGGTGCATCATCTTTTCAGGTGACCCCTTAGTAGAAACTCCAAGGTTAAGCGTGCTTAGCTTGGAGCAATACTATGATGGGTGACCTACTGGGAAGTGTCCTGGGTCAGCCTGTCAGTGAGGACAAAACAGGCTGGGAAAGAAAGTGTTGGTGTGTGGGGCCAGTACGTCAATTCTGATGGGCGCTCCCGATCCAACAATGTAAAACAGATTAACACTAATCAAAGCTGTAAAGACTAAGTGTGTTTCGAGAGATCATCATCAAAACCAAAATACTTCAGGGTTCCCAATAGACCTTTTGTATCAACCTAGAACCTCAAGACACAACTGACCTGATAAAACCAATGTCACCTACGCTTATGTTAAGTCACCTAGTATCTACATCAACCTGATGATAATTAGCTAGCTCGCACAATCACATGGAGTCATTCGTCCCACTTGTTGTTATCCATCAACAAGGTCACTACTTACTAATCTAGCTACATAGATCACCACCTGATTTGTCTTATCTTCCACATTAGTGAATTCTATAATATGGAAGCGTATAAATCATTCAATCAAGGAGATTTGTAGATCATTCTTCTTATGGAAAGAAGGACAAATTATGGAAAGAAGTACATCTACCTTATATCGTGCAATAAACAATCAATGTGCATTTAATGCACTCAACGGTCAAAATTTGAATTATGATTCTATTAATACTTCAGCCATCATCCAAAATAAAAATTGATTATCGAAGCGTCGAATCTATGTCAAGAAATTTTCGTACTTCATCTGCATTCTACTGAGTTCTTGAGATTTCCAGATTCTGGATAATTTATTCTAAGCTTTCTAGTGTTGAACATCCTTTAGCTTAGAATCCTCATTAAGTGTTGTACTTTTTGAGTTTAAATTCTACATATTCTCCTTAGCTTTCAGAAGTTAGATATGCGTGAGAACTATATATGAACATATTTATTTTGTAAGTTGTAAGGTTTACGATGCAAAACTCATGCACGAATTTCTTCTCCAGTTTTACTTTGAATTTGTGACTCGTATTAATTTAATATAAATAAGCGAGAATTCCAACAGTTAATCAATTAATACATAATACTACTCGATTAAATCAAAGGATTTTTATAATAAAAACAACCAACTAAAACCACCAAAATAATGCACAAGACTCTATAAAGGTTTAGATTGAAGGAACTGATCATGGAGAAGCCACCTACACCAAAATGCTGAATAATCCTCAGAATTACACAGTAGAAAAACGGAACGAAGAAGGATTGGACAACTTTGCCAAATGACTTATCTCTAGGATGAAGGTGTTCACCTTGTTAAAATTAGGAATCTTGCCACTGCCAAGAAAATGTGTGATATATTGAAAACAATAAGTCTCGGGTCTAAAGAGATGATGGAAAATAAAAAATTCATTGCCTGCAACAAATTCGATGTGTAAGATTCTACTTGAAGAATCAATTGAATAAATGAAGAAACGGTTCGAGGGGATCACGTTGGAGATATATACATTAAAAAAAAATAAGAACACTCAATGAGAAAAGAATCGTTTTAAGTCATAAGAGCACTCCCATCTAATTGAAAAATCTACGCAGCTATGCAACCCATGCGACCAGACATCAACAAACTTACAAGTGAAGAACTCTTTAATATCCTTATAGGTAACGAATATGAAATACTTCATATTCATGGTACTACTAAAGTGACTTCTAGCTAGATTAAAGAGCATAGTAAGAAAGAAAATATGGTAACCTTCTAAGCAGCTCAACCAGAAAATGAGCACGCTAACTCTGACAATGACACAATCTCCAAAGACAAGCTACTCAAGGACTATGTGATGATGGCTCGATGGTTTGAAAAACTAGAAACAAGAACTAACAAGTACAAGAAGTTATATAGAGATAACAAGAGAAATAACACATAAATCGCAATCAAGATCGACATGAATCTAACAGTGAGGTAAAAACTTCATCCAATAAGATTTCTGACACCTCAAAATTTCTTTGCTTTGCTTGTAGATTAATAGGTCACTATAAAACAAATTACCTAGATTTGATCAAAAGTGAATGAGATGAACTACGATCTAAATAAGATCGCAAGCTCAAGGAACAACATAAGGTTATGATAGTTAAAGAATGAGACAAATCAAGTCACATATATGATAGTTCATTTGAGAATGATGAAGCACTTGTCGTACTAGAACAAATTGAAGATTGGGAGTAATGCTACATGGGGATAAGACAATGATCTTGATCAAGCCGAGGTAAATTCTCACACTTCATTATCTTTTAATATACCCATATACGATTCATGTGAAGAAGATATACCCGAGATAGTGTCATGAGAAGAGTTCAATCAAACTCTGGAAGACAGCAAATTCTGAAATCTAATATCTGAGATGAAATTAGTTAGAAACCACTTCACTGTTTGCAAGAAAGAAGCACAAAAACAAATCAATGATAAAATTAAGAGATATATGCTCTAAATGAAAAGATCAACGACTTGAAATATCAAGAATGAAGTATTAAAAGAAATGGCTAGAAAAGAAGAGGAGACCATCAACAGATTCAACAAAATTGGAGATTGAAAAGATAAAATCCATGCAAAGACATGCCTCAAATCATTCTAGCATTGGTTACACCGGTGTAACACCATATCTACTGATCGAATATTTGTAAATGTGATAGGAAAAGGCATCAACAAACAACATCGCAAGCAGTCAACTAATAAAATGGTAAAATTGAACAATGGAGTCAAGCAGCCTCAAGCTATCTTGATTAAACAACATAGGTTAATCATGACAAAGAAAAGGTACTTACCTGCTCACGCATCTGCTAGTTCACTTACCCCACAAAAGAAACATACTAAGACTACTCAAAGAAAGAACACGCAATTCAACCACAAGACGATTGTATATGTTGACTTTCAAGGCAAACAGATTAAATCTATTTGTAATGTGTCCATTATTAGACAAATTTGGGTTCATTGTCATGTGACATGTCATCCAATAAGGTATGCTGGACAAGTAAGCTTAGATCAATGTAGGTAGATCGGTATCTTCCTTCAGGTATGAGATCATCTCACTACACCTCATCAAGTGAGGTTGATATGTCGATATGCATGAGAGAAGGTTGACTCCAAAGTCACCATTTCACCTATCTCTATTTCATATGCCTTTAGATTCCATCGACCTGAGGAATACTTGGTAAGATCGATCTATATCGATCTGCTCCTAAGAAGATAATCAAAAAGGTTCCCAACAAGAGCAAATAGTTATGAAATATTTTTTCAGATGCCAACATAGTGTAAAATTGATCTATAAATGGGGTATGTCGAGTCTGATTTTACTACTAATGTGAAAAGTATAAATCTCAATATGTTTATGTGCTCATCGTCAATTAAACAACCATTAGTTGGAAATCAATGCTGAAAAATTTGGTTGCACTCTCAACTACTAAGGTCGAGTGTATGACACTAAGTGAAATTCTAAAGGAGGCGATTTGGATAAGAGGTCTGATATCTAACTTTGGAGTTCAACAATAATCTATGGAGGTGAAATGTGACAGTCAAAGGGCTTTGCACCTAGTGAAACATCAATTAATTCATGTGAGGTCTAAACATATAGATATGAAACATACTTTCATTATATATGTAGTGAACAAGGGGAGTGTGAGAGTTTCAAAGGTTGCTATTGCTGAGAATGTTGCAGATATGCTCATAAAGTCATTGCATATTGAGAATTTTAGGCGTTGTCTTAGGCTTGTCAATGTGTTCTTCCAATAAGTCATATGGTTTTAATGCCCTTTTGTGCAACATTAACAAACGCATAACGCTGCAATGAAGCTTATTATTGTATGAATATCTTGTGTTGACGTTTAGCAAGTAAGGTAGAGTCTTTTACGAGTTTGTGACTACTAAACTTAACAAATGTTCTAGGTTGCAAATACTTGGAAATGAGCTGCTGAGCTTCAAGGTAGTTGGAGTTTGCGAGATGTCGTTTTGATTTTACTTGAGTAATTAATGGTTATAATGTTGTAATGCCTCGCTCTTTGAACCCCAATTTAGTTCATAAATTTTCGGATTAGATGTTCTTATAGTTAAGTTATCAGGCCGAGATTAGTAAGGTTTAATAATTTTTCGAGTAGTTGGACTCGATCAGATATCACACGAATTTTATACGATTAGTATTACTATTATTATTAGTATCTTGTTTATTAGTTAGTTTAATATGTGAAGCTAGGTAAGATGAGTTATGTGTGAGATTATGATTAAAGTTTAATATTTAATTAGTTGTAACTTAAATACTTCATGAAGTAAATATGGAGATTTAAGATACATCCACATAATAAGTAGTGCATTGCACTGAAAATATACATATATATATATATATATATATCTAATGTACACATAAACAGGAGTACAAGTACCCATTGGGATAATCCCAATTAATTTAGTAAAAGAATAGCTGCACATATATAGATGCATACGAACCCAAATGTTGATGTGTAGGAAAGAAAAGACAAATGTCAACTGTACAATGGAAATGAAAGTACATGTTATTATGGATAAGAAGCTGCACAATGAAACAATAAATATTAAATGATACAAAAAGGAAAAGGAGTGCAGCAACACTTCGAAAGTTACAATCTCAAAAGAAGAACATGAAATCTGAAAATATACAGATGGTAGAAAAGCTAATTCTATCAGAATCTTCCCAAATTTATAACTAGAACAAATAGAAAAAAGTAGAGTACATAAAAGAGGTTGGAAATTAAGGAAATAAGTACAGAGGTGTGCTGAGCTGTTTACGTAAAGAGAGTGTGTCGATTAGAGGGTTAGAGAGTTGGGTTCTTCCGAGCAAACTCCATAGTAGGAACAAACAGGGAAGCAGAGGCAGACTGAAGCTACCTATTGCTGCACACACTGAAACTCTATAACTTGCAGCATAAAACAAATTAGATGGAGCAACAGATTTAAGAAGTGTTGGTGCAATAGAGGATCAAACAGTATCTACAATCCTAGACCCCAATCAGATTTTAGCACTATAAATACCAAGACCCCAGTCTTCTAAAAAACCTTTACAGTTCACACAACAACATTTAAACACATAGAACATTTGGGAAAGAAAGAGTAAGGCCGGGAGAAGCTCTGTCAAAGTTCAGAGATTTGGGTGAGGTAAGCTCATGTCAAACAAAAATTATAAACCTAACCAGCCTAGCCAGCTTTTCCTCTATGAATAACAAAGCTTCAACATGCTTAAGACAGTTTCAGCACATACACAACACTTAAGACAAATCTAGAGCAGAACAAGGTGGGAGTTTGCCAAGAAAAAACCACATTGTTCGAAACTTAGTCTCCAGGTAATAAAATCTTAAACCTTCAAGTCATTATCATTCTTTAAGGTCCAGAGCACATGAATAACATTAAAACACAAATTCATGTAATTTTCAGTTCTTCTCTTCTACTTCCCACTAGTTAAACCTAGAAGCTTTCGAACTTGTCTTGGTTGAATAGGAACTGCGATATAGAACTTGAGAACCATTAACATATCTCAATGTTTTACTAGAGCAACATGACAACTTAGAAAGAACAACATGACAATAGGATCATAAGTTAACCACACCTGGACCTGAACATGGTTTAGACTGATTTAAAAGACTAAAACTTTATAAACTCTAGTCCAGATCAGATTCTTGAACTTAGAATGATAGTTCATACAGAAAGCAGGAAACACATCACAATATATATATTCATATCAAAAGCATAGATTTTTTCTCATGTCAAACTTTAGAAACTATAAAGTAATGAATATACTCTGGAACAGAAATTTGCAGTATGTTAAAACTACAGAACCACCCCCATTAAGTGAACCAGAACCACAAGAACTCCAAAATCCATATCTCGGTCAGAATATGAATAAACCAAGATCAGTACTACAATTTAAGACCAAGACCTTCAAATTTTAAGAACCATTTGGGAGACAACTAATGACACAACAAAAAAGTCTGCTACTAGCGACGGAAAAATTCGTCGTTAGCAAAGGAAATCCGTCGTTCCGAAAGGCTAACGACGGATTTTTTCCGTCTGTATTTCGTTCGTCGTTAGCCTAGCGGACGACGGAAAATAGAGTCCGTCGTGAGCTAACGACGGATTAATGACGGATTTTATCCGCCATTAGTGACGACGGACTGCAATTCCGTCGTCATATTCTCCCGGTGGCCGTTGATGGTGCCGGAGACTTAACGACGGACGTATCCGTCGTTAGTAACGACAGATTATAGTCTGTTGTTAGTCAACGGTCAAATTCTAACGACGGATTACAGTCCGTCGTGAGTCGTTGACCGTTGACCTAACGACGGACTGTAATCCGTCGTTAGGTTTTAATTTTTTTTTTTAATAATTTATTTTTTTTCATTATCCATAACCTAAAACCTGTCACAACAAACAATACAAATATAATCGAAAATTGAACAATAATTTTGTAATGACCCGGTCTTTTCATTAGACCTATTTTGTATCAAGTGTGTAGAGAGTTCCAAAGTGCTAATTAAAAATAAATAATAAGTAGCAATTTCTAATATTATTCTCAATTTATGTTAAAGTGAAATGGTTTAAATTTTTGCCTTACCAAATGAGAGCTTAAAGGAGGTTTAATTTATAATGATTTAGTGTTAAGAATCCTCATAAATTATTTACCCAACTTATTATCATTTCTATAGAATCATTAAGGTGATTATTATTAATATTAATCATTAAGATATATTGTTAGTTGCTATTTATTATAGTTAACCTTATTGTTACGATATATATATGATAATAAGAACTAGTGTGATAATGGTATAAATATGTATCATACATCGTTTAAAAAGTACAAATAGGCAACCGTTATACATTATATGTATCCAAAATAAAATAATAGATTCAATATGGCTCTAATTATTTACGTTAGATATATATATACATGAAATATATGGATTC
>JAPKLX010000290.1:0-44204 GCA_026898415.1 Leonotis leonurus | reverse complement strand
GTAATTCCTTGCACTTAGAATTTATTTGATATACTCGAGTAATATATCTCACTCGAGATTCATATTAAAGGTTTCGACGAGAGGTCGGATCCGCATCACGAGAACAAGGCAAACACCAATCGAGACCATTCAAGTAGGCTTTTCTTACCCTATGAAAATATATGTGTGTATGCTTTCAAATGAAATGAGATATTTTTCAAAAGCACTGTCTTGCCATAAATGTTTTCGATTTATGTATGATGCCTATCTGTTATATGATAATCGAATTCGGGTTCCAGTGGGTTAGTGTCTCCACTGTAACTAGTGTACACAATGGACTGTGTGTCAGCGAAAGGTTGACCGGTCAAGTGTCTGTGGGAAGTGGCCACTTCCCCGGCACATAGAAACTTCAGATATGGTTAAATACAAAGAACTAGGACTGCAGTCAAACTAATATTTTCTCAAGAAATGATTTTGTGAACATAGGTGCTTTAGAGACAAAATCCCTATGATCCACTCGAATGGCTTGACAGTTATATATGTATGTGTGCGATTTCGGCACGTGTCTACTGAGTACAATTTGTACTCAGCCCTGCATGTATTTCTAAACGTGCAGGTTAAGAATGAAGAAGACGAGGATGCTAGATCGCGCTTTGTCGAACTCCTTAGTAGCTGACTCTTGGGGGTTCTACGTGTCTTCATACACGTAGAATTTTATTACGCGATCCTGCATATTCCGCTGCTAGACTTTTATGTGTTAGACCCAAAACTAAACTCTCAATTCTGTTATGTAATGTAATGAGCTTATGACTCTAACTTCCCGATTTGAGGGAATAGTCCTTACTTTATGTTATGGAAGAAATATTATCGTCTTTCTCTTGTCATTTATTCCGTTTGTTGGTCATGTTCCCGACCTTACTAGAATTAGTAGAAGGCGGGCGTGACAAATTTAAAATTGAACAAATCGATTGAAAATCAAAATGAACATGTATTTCATATAATTAAACCACAATGTTAAAAGTAAAAAAATAAATAGTATAATGTATCAATAGTACAGTGTATCAGTAGCATCTACGAATCATAATCAGGAGGAAAATGGAGAGGGGTATCAGACGGGGGAGGCTGATAAGAGGGAAAGGAGGGAGCACTACCTCCTCCCTACTGCTGAGATATCCACCGCATCACCTAGGCGTACTGAGTCTGCATGAGCGCCATCTGCTCAGCCAATCTCTGCTGCTCAGCAAGTTAAGCCGCAGCTCCTCAACCTCGTCTCTGGCTGCTCGTGATGTGGACGATGATCCCCCAAATCTGGATGCTCTCAAGGCCTTCGCGGTGCCTCCCGTGCCGAACATCCTCTACTTCTTGTCCGGGCCGCCAAGAACCTCCAGATATAGCTCGTTTATGTCGACTGCATCGTGGTCCCCCTCGGGTAGCTGGGCCCGTTCCTCGTCAGCATGGCGAAACACCTCAGTCTGCATGTAAACGAGAAATGAATATTTGTTAGTAGATATTATAAATGTTGAAAATATAAATCATATATATATATATATATATTCTTTTGAAATTAAGACTTACCGCTATCGCCTCATATTTCAGATCGGTGTATGTCCCGTCCGCGTATCGATCCTCATCGAGGAAGGAGTCGAACATGCAGTCAATCGGGGGAACTCCCCTCTCACGAGCCTATGTATGAAATCACAATGGAGTTGTGTCATTGAAACATGTGTATATGAATTAAAATTGTACAACATAATTATAATTATTATTTAAAGTATATTATTTCATTTTCCTCAGCTCGTTGCATGACCTACTTGGACCCTCCCCTATGCTTGATAGGACCAGTACCCGGTCCCTGAGGTTCAGACATCCGGTTGTGCCTCGATGCCTGAAATTTGGCAACAACATCATCCTGGGACCAGTAAGCGAGCCAACCCATCCAGACATCATCACTCCACCACCCAGGCTTCCCACCTCTGGGTGGCGGATCATTCCTCCTCCTCTTTATCCCGCAGATATAATCCTTATATCTCTCCCGAATTTTATCATACCACAGCTCCCAAATCTTGGCATCGATTGCCGGTTCCCAAGTAAACTTTTTCTATCATTGAAAACGTATGTTAGAAATTGTAGTTATAAGTTATAATTAAGAATGCATCTGAAAGATTTAGTAAATTTTCGAACCTTAAACTCCTCCCAATATCACTGTCTCACGTCCTCAGGCGTGAGCTTCCAACTGTATCCAGTCGGGTTGGGAACTATCTTAAATAGTTCCCAAATGTAATCTGCCGGATCGGCATGCGGGTAAAATCCCCTACATAAGTAATTTTAGATTGATTTATGTTAGATTTTTGAATAACTAATTAAATAATTGTCAAAATTGAAGATGTGATTGCATTTACGTACCCCAGCTCACTCATAGAGAAAACAAAGTCACCTGTGGGTCTATGCTCTCCCTGACCATCAGTGTCAGAGCCAGAAGAAGGACGCGTGATGTGTATGCCACCAATATGGTGGCTCAGACCGGTCCCAGACTCATATCCAGACGATGAGCCCGGGGAACTACCCCTACCAATGGATAGAGGAGATCGTCGTGAACCTCGCCGACTCGAAGACATCTATTATGTTGAAAATAAATAAATAAATAAATAAGATTCATGATAGGCAAATGACGTATATATAGAAGTTTTATATTGAACATTGTTTCAACTTATTTTTAACTGTCAGTACGTGGCATTGTTTAGACCAGACCCACTGTCCGATAAAGGGACTCAGTATCGGGCACGAGGAATATTTCCAGCCGATATACTTCCAATTATATTAAGTCACTCGCAATTTAAAACGAGTTCGTTATAGATTAATAAGCTGACCCTAGTCGTATTCTCAAGGAAGGCTTAGCAGGGCGATTATATTCTTTGTTCGTAAAAACGGAAAGCAATTAAAAAGAGTTTGATTTGGATTTCTATAGCTAGGCGAAGAAAGTAAATAAGGAAACAATCAAAGTTTAAACTAAGAACGAAAATTAAATCTAATCTAAGAAAGTAAAGAACTTGAAGTTTGAAAACGAAAGTAGAACGAAAAGAAATCTGGAAATTAAAGGCGATGAAAGGAATTGAAAGCATAAAACGAAATAAACGATAAAAGTAAATAAACAAGCAATAATTAAAAAGGAAAGAAACAAACTTGAATTAATACTTGAAGTACGTCTGGAACGACAATGAAAATCTGGAAATAACGGTGTTCGAATGTTGTAAACGGCTAACTCCAAAACGAAGAACGGAATGAAAAATCCTATCTAGAATGCTAAGTCTCGACCCTTGAATGCGGGATCGAGACGAACTAAAAACAATGGAAATATACTGGAAAACTAGTCTAGGAATTCGTGCTAAAAGGAGTTGGGACGAAGTATGGAGAACTGAGATGTATCGAATGAATGGCACGATGTGTCTTTTTATAGCGAGAGGTAACTCAGCGGTCTCTGAAAGTCACCGACCGCTGACTAGGGTTGTTCCGAGTGGCGCTAGGGTTCGTTGTAACGGCCCGTGCGAGAAACGGGGAGTCAGCGACCGCGGAGTAGTCAGCGGCCGCTGACTCGGCGTGGCACGGTCGCTGGCGCGGGCGCTGGCTCAGCCTGGCCAGTCAGCGACCGCTGGCCAATGCTCAGCCACCGCTGACCGTGTGCCGCGTGTCCTTGGCGCGCGCTGGCTCGGTCGTCGACCTGCTTTCGGTACACTTCTTCGTTTTCTCGTCTTTTCTCGTTTCTTTTCCACTTTCGACACTCGTTTAGGCCAATGATCCTGAAACATAAAATGAAACATAAATCGGGCCAAAACATCACGGAACGAGAGAAAATAATAGGAATAAAGCTACGGAAAACCTAAGTTTAGACGAACAAAATGAGACTAAACAAACATATAACAAGTTGCATTTATAATTAATAAGTTAAAATTCGAATGTGTTAAGTTTTCTACACAAAGTGTTAATCTTCATCCTCTTCATCATTCTCATTTTCATCTTCCCCATCCTCATCTACATAGTCATCCTCGTCATCTTCATCTTCTTCTTCGTCATCTGAAGCTTCATCCTCTTCATATTCATCATCCTCGTCATCTTCTTCTTCTGTTTCAAGGACGTTATCAGAGTCTTGTTGGTCATCATCATCTTCAATTTCTACATGTTCACCGTCTCGGTGAACTGATGTAGTATATCATCTACATCTATAGTAGTTACCACATTAGCGTCATCATCCTCCTGAAACGGTGACTCCCACGTAAACACATCCGCTCGAGACTCATCGATAGTGGCCTTTGCCTTTATAGAACAAGCTTCCCACCAGTCTCTACACTATTGGTTCATACTCGGATATGAAGAGTAATACACTTGTGTAGCTTGAATGACTAATACAAATGGTTCATATTTTCTAAGTCTGCACGTATGATTTACAGACACTAATTTGAACTGAGTATCAACCCTTGTACCAGCCAGAGAGGTGTCAAACTAGTCACACTTGAACAGAACAACCTTTTTATTGTATAATCATAGGTATGTGAGCTCGCACACTTCAACTGATTGTCCATAAAAATCTGTCTCGCTCGAGTCCTCATAGTTACCAGCTTTTATGCACACATCACTACTCATAGTTGCTTTGTGAGTTCCATGTGATATCGTGTGAAATTTGTAACCATTCACCAAATAACCATGATATGATGTAATCATTGGTGAAGGTCCATGTGCAATGTCCCACATAACAGGATCAGTTACATAATTTTGTACCTACATCACACACAAGTTTATACATATTACGTTATGGAGTTGTATGTCCCGTATATATTACTTAATTATATAAATTCAAGTAGTTTAGTGAAAATTTGACTCACATAGGAACAAAACCATTCAGGAAATTCTGTTGACATTTTCTTGTCAATGTCCATGTCAGTTATCCATGGATTTGAGTGTCTGAGTTGTGATTCGTATTCCCTTCATACAAAAGTACATATTAGTTGATAAAAACTACACATTGCATTAAATAGTATTATTTGATTTGTAAAAGATTATTTGATATATGGATCGATCTCCATGCAATTATGGAGTACATATAGATGAGCAGCTCTGTATTCCCTTGGATCCAACGATCTTTTGGTTGTCTTTCCAAAACCAGTTCCAGCAAGTTTGAATACAGAAGGCAAGTCTGATTGATCTTGTACCCCACTAGTAGAACATCCCCCAACGTAGTTGCGAGGCACCTCTCTATGTATCGTACTGATATGATCCTCAAAATAATAGGAACAGAAAGCAGTGGCTTCCTCCACTAAGTATGCATTACATATCGATCCCTCAACGCTTGCTTTATTCTTGACATTATTTTTCAGTTTTCTTAAATATCTGTATTGAAATGATTCATTTAGAAAGCATCAAACAATAGTGAATTATTTAGAAAGCATTAAACACAATTGATTCAGTTTGAAGTACCACTCAAATGGGTACATCCATCGATATTGGACTGGTCCTCCATCTCTTGCCTCGTCAGTTAGATGGATAGGCAAATGTTCCATTGAGTCGAAGAAGCTTGGTGGAAATATGCGTTCAAGCTTACAAAAAATCAATGGGATGTTACTGTTAAGTGTCTCCATGTCCTCACTCTTTATGTTTCGTGATGTCAAATCACGAAAGAATAGACACAACTCAGTTATGGACTTCCAAACAGCTTGTGGGAGTAGTTCTCGAAATGCAATGGGTAGTATGCGCTGCATGAAAACGTGACAGTCGTGGCTCTTCATCCCAAACATCTTAAGTTTACTCATGTCTACACATCTATCCATATTTGAGACGTAACCGTCAGGAAACTTAAGGCCTTTCACCCACTCACACAAGACTTTTCTCTCCTTTTTGTCAAGTGTATAGCATGCCTTAGGATATTTATTTGTATACTGGTCACGCATCAGTTATGTTCTATGACAATAGAGGTTGAGTTCCTGCCTATACTTTTCCGTGTCTTTTGTCTTGCCTTGGACATTAATAACAGTATTGAAAATATTGTCAAACACATTCTTTTCAATATGCATAACATCTAAAGTGTGTCGAATGAGCAGAGAACTCCAATACAGAAGGTCCCAAAAGATGCTCTTTTTGCGCCATCCAGTGGTAACTTGTCTTAAGATGCGCTTGTTATTATCATCATAATCTTCGGTTACCTTTACTAGTCCCAAATTTTCAATCTGATAAAGTATCTCTTCCCCTGATCTCCTCTCCGGATTATCATCTGCAACAATCTTATTCTTTCTAAAGGCCCTCTTATTCCTCCTGAACTGGTGATCGTAAGTTAGGAACTTGCGATGTGTATCAAACCATGATGGCTTCCGGCTATGTGTTATAGAGAATGCTTCTGTTTGTTCCATGCATCAAGGACAAGCTAATCTTCTAGCTGTACTCCAACCAGACAACATCGAGTACGCTGGAAAATCACTAATGGTCCACATAAATGTTGCGTGCATTTGGAAATTTTGTTTTCTTGAAACGTCATAAGTATGGGCACCTACTGTCCACAATCGATTGAGTTTAGATATAAGTGGCTGTAGGTACACATCTATCTCATCTTTTGGATTTCTTGGACCAGGAACAAGCACTGTGAGAAACATGTGTTGTTCTTTCATGCACAACCACAAAGGTAAGTTATAAGGAGTAAGGATAACAGGCCAGGATGAGTATTGTTGTCCCGATTGACCGTATGGTTGAAAACCATCTGTTGACAGTCCTAATCGTATATTCCGTGGTTGCGTTGCAAAACCCGGGTAAGTCACATTAAAGTGCTTCCATGCCGGAGAATCTGCTGGATGGCGCATAACACCATCATCAGCTAAGGTTGAATGCCAGATCATGTAGCCGGCTGTAGCTTTAGATGCATACAACCTTTGTAAACGAGGTGTTAAAGGGAAGTAGTACATCTTCTTAAAGGACACTTTTTTACGTCCCCGACTCCTATCTTTGTATCGGCTTTCATTGCAAAATTTGCAATTCACAAGATGGGAATCCCCCTCCCAATAGATCATGCAATGATTCCTACACGAATCTATCTTTTCTACAGGTAAACTCATTGCCCGTAGCAATTTCTGTGTTGTAGTAATTCATGGGCACTTTGTGGTGATCTAGGAATGCTTCATTTAATAACACACACATCTCGTTGAAATACTTTTGTGGCATCCTAGAACGGGCCTTCAAAGTCATCAGACGAGCCACAAAAGACAACTGAGTGTGGTTCTTACACCCAGGGTATAACTCTTGATCGGCAGCATCCAACAACTCATACAACAACTTTGCTGTAGCGTTTGGATCTTCCTCTCTGTCTGGGTTGTTAAAATTGGGACCTCCGAGATCATGAGCCATCCCGTGGTATGTCCCGTATTCTTCTTCGGGTTCTACATCTACGTCGACACGTGTTTCTTGAGCATATGAAGGTATTTTATTTTTACCATGAAACCTCCAGATCTCGTAACCCCGTGTGAAACCCTTTTTAGCGAGATGAAGTTGTACAACATCTGTACTTTTAAAGTATATATTCTTACACTTCACACACGGACACTTAATTTTTTCTCCATCCATTAACTGAGGCTGACTACTTGCAAATCTTAAGAACTCCTCAAACCCAGCAAGGAAGTGTGGATTAAAACCCTCATTCGGAAGTAAACGCAGATACATCCAATCTCGACTCATTTTTATAACCCTGATTATTAATAAGTAGTATTGAAATACGAAAACAAAGTTAAATTAGTTACGGAGAGGGCAAGACTATTAGTTTTGTATTAATTAAATTACACATATAATAACGACATAAGGAAATAGTTTTTGTGATAATGAAAGGAGATTGTTTTATGTAAGTTGAATAGAGAAGTTGAATCCTTTGGAGTTGAATAGAGAAGTAGAATCATTTGGAGTTTAGTATAGAAATTGAATTATTTGGAGTTGAATAAAGGGCGAGAATGTATTGGTAAATTATTTGGACTATAATAGAGAGAGGGAATATCCTTACGTTTAAAATGTTTTGTACGTCATTGATTTGCATTTATGAATTACATGTTCATGCTTAGATTGTTTGATGCTACGCATTTGGAGATCACGATCATTTGAGTCATTAATTAGGGTTACATGTTAGAATCAAGATTTTTATATGCGATTATTTAAACTATTTAAGTAATTGTGTCTAATCTAACCAAGTCAGCTAAGGTCATCAAACTATCCCAACATGCATGTCATATATATATATATATATATATATATATATATATATATATATATCATCAAAACATAACAACAACTCCTGCATCTCATCAAATTATCACAACATATATATCGAAATACAACGAGGTTCGTAGAACAATTACTGATCATATTTGGAGAAGATCCTTAAGACATAATCAAAATCTATCCCAAATGGAGAAGATCCTTAAGAAATTAATTATGTCTATCCCAATGTCATAATATATATATATATAAATACAGCAATTATTAATCTAAATTAAGATAATTAATAATCTTAAACAAACTTGACCTAAACAATTTATTACGTCTAACCAATTATATTTAATTACCTAAATTACATATAATTAACCTAAGTAATTAAAGAAGTACATTATTATAATTTAATTACCTTTCACCGAAGTAGGCAGCGCTGGAGCGGCAGAAGGCGGCTCCGAAAGGCTAAGATAGGAGTCGGGAGGTGACAGGCGTAATTGAATAAACTCTAATTAAACAATTTAAACATATAATTAAACTAACGCTCAATTAACAAACTAATACTAATTAATAATTTAAACT
Source organism: Leonotis leonurus (assembly GCA_026898415.1). Lineage (NCBI taxonomy): Eukaryota > Viridiplantae > Streptophyta > Magnoliopsida > Lamiales > Lamiaceae > Leonotis > Leonotis leonurus. The sequence continues at coordinate 35,420 of JAPKLX010000290.1, read as the reverse complement.
AATTAATTAAGAATTTAAACAAAGATATACTAATTTACATCAAGTAGACAAATTAGTCAATTATCCTTAACACTAACACTAACTAAACTAATTTGTTATGGATTAATTACAATAATTAGAAAAATTATTCAAATTAGTCAATTAACTAAAGTAATTAACATTAATTTGTTAAGGATTAATTAATTAATTATCCTTAACCCTAAGTAATTTAGAAAATAATTTATTCAATTATTCAATTAACTAAACTATAAACTAATTTATTCATTTAAATAAATTAAAACTAATTAATCAAAAATTAGGTTTAACAAATTAATCAATTATCCTAATAAACTCTACTAACAAGTAATAAATCAAAAAATTCAATAATTAAATATAATTCAACTAATTAAATCAATTTATATTAAATTAACAAATTAAATATAAATATTAACAAATTAAATAATTAAACCTTAAGTAAATAGCATAAATAAAATACCCTAATAATATCCTAATTAACATAATTCAACCTATTATAATAAATAAAATGCCCTAATTAATTCAACTTAATTAGTTAATTATGTATAATTATCAAATAACCTAATTGAAAATACCCTAATTAATTAGTTAATTAGGTCTAACATTACAGAATTACAAATTGTTTAACATAATTACCAATTGTCTAACACACTTAACACAATTAACAATTACACAATTTAATTTTCAAACACAATTAACAATTACAAATAATCAAATTAAAAATTATAATTACACAATTAACAATTTAATTAAAAATTCTCTAACAAATGATCTAACACAATTATACAATTAACAATTTAATTAAGCAAAATTAACATACAAATTAAACAAAATTAACAATGTAAAAAAAATTCAAATTACTTACATGCAGAGGGCTGCAATGATGGGGAGGACTTCGGGCCGCGTCGGCAGCGGCGGGGAGAGGCGGCTGCAGGCGGAGCAGGCGCGGGGGAGGGGCGGCACAGCTTCAAACGACAGACAAAAATGAAAAATAAAGATAGAAATAGAAAGAGGGGAAGGAAAATGGAGGGATTGGACTTACTTGGGAGTACTAGGGCGGTGGGAACTCCAAATCGCCGGTGTAGCCTTCAAATCGTCGGTGGGGATGAATTTAAGGGATGCAGCGTCTGTAATTCGCGAAATGGAGAAGACGACTGATTTAAAGGGCGGGACGACGTCTTCCACTTCAAAATTAAAAAAAACATATATTAAAAGCTAACGACGGACTGGACGACGGAATGTGCTAACGACGGATCAGTCCGTCGTTAACTTTGGCACCTACTTACTCGCCAAAAAGACAGTTGCTAGTCCGTTGCCAGTCCGTCGTTAGCCAAATTCGATGGAGTCCGTCGCCAGCGGACGACGGAAAGTAATTCCGTCGTCCATTCCGTCGCCAGTTTAAGATTTTTTTGTAGTGTGAGCTCTTTCCAGAAACAGAACATTTATAAGAAATAGACATGATTGATAATTTATTATAACAAATACCCTATCTCAAATTTAAACAAATGCATAGAACAATTCGAATAGGAAATTAAGCATGCAAAATGCTTGAATCCAAAACTACAAACATTCATGTTACCAGTTTAATCACATTTCAGATTTAACATAATTTGCAATATGCATAAACAATTAGAACAATAAATAAAATTTGGAAAAATAACATATCCGCCCTTAGGGTAGAGGCCTCTATGGCGGATCACCCCTTATGGTCCGATTTTGTTCAAATGGGCCCCTGAAGTCGATAAGTTGTTGCAACTTAACCCTCCCTTCTAACGGTCGTTTAACGTCGTTAAGAAAATTTTATTTTTAGTGAAAACGAACATATAATATAATATACTTGTTCTTTAAAACATGGGAAAAGTAACATATCCGCTCCTAGAGTAGAGGCCCCTATGGAAGATCACCCCTTATGGTCCAGTGTTTGTTCAAATAGGCCCTAAATTCAATAAGTTGTTGAAATAAAAAATTAATTTACTTAACGATGTTAAACGACCGTTAGAAGGGAGGGTTAAGTTGCAGCAACTTATCGACTTCACGGGCCCATTTGAACAAAACCGGACCATAAGGGGTGATCCGCCATAGGGGCCTCTACCCTAGGGGCGGATATGCTACTTTTCCTAATAAAATTTATTGGACATAAGAACAATCTCACCCTTACTAATTGAGAGAGAAATTGAGTGAGGGAGAAGAGAGAGGGGAAGACAATATGGAGAGAAGAAGAGAATCTTACTTGAAGCAAGGGCAGCGGCGCAGAGATCCCGAGGGTTGTTGTCAGTCGGATGCAGCAGCGACGCAGTGACAATGGCGGAGCGAGAATCGGACGACCGCGTCGCCTGTGGCTTCGCTACCAGAGAAAAGAAACAAAGAGCGAGGTCAGAGAGATCACTAAGAGATGAGGGAGTTACCTCAGAGAGACTTGTTGCCGATGGTCACTATGAGGGTGGCGTGGTGGTGCGCTGGTGAGGGGCTCAGGCGCTAAGACTCGTCGGGAGAGAGAACACCAGTGGTGGCTGGCGTCGTTTTCGTTGAGAGGAGACAGAGAGAGCGGCGAGATGGGGAGAGTCTCAGAGGGACAAAGAGAGACAAATGGGTGGCGATTCGGAGAGGAGCTCGACTCCAACGCTAGTGCGTCGCCGCAGAACGATGGCCGTAGAGATGGCAGGCACCGAGAACAGCAAGGAAGGATGAGAACGACGAAGACAAGAGAGAGCGAAGGGAATAAGAATCGATGTGTGTGATTTCTACTTAGGGTAGAATGGAGAAGAGTGTATAAGATGGGCTGGGATAGACACAACCTATGGGCCGAGTTTATTAGTGGTGTGAGCCAAATTAATAAAATCATGGGCTAACTATAAATCAATTTAGTTGGGCCAAATAAATAAATTCTGAATGGACAATGCCTACAGAATGGTAACATTATTGAAATGGACTGACATTTATTTAATTATTCCTATTGAAGTGTAGTTTAATTGGGCTAATCATGGATTTAATCGACTCAAGAGTTAAATTAAATTGGATTTTGGTCAAGTGTATGATTATTATTATTATTATTAAGCTTAGAAAAATTTATCTGTTAATCTAGAATTTAATCATAATAGTTGATTAAATTATAATCATACCTAATGTGTATTAATCAAGGTTGATACCAACCTATAAGATTTAATTAGATGTTACGATTCAAGAATTAAATAATTCAAGTACAGTTCCCTTATGAATTGTATCCAACTTTTATTTGTTTGGGTGAAATGTAAGAGAATTTAGTAAAACCATAGCTTGATTAAGAGTTTAACGACACCTCTAGATTAAGGTACTCGAAGAATAGTCTAAAGACCCTAGAGTAATTCTCCAAATAATAAAGGATAATATTTCCTTACACTTAGAAATATTAGATATACTCGAAATCGTGTCTCTGTTGAGATTTATTTAAAGGTTTCGACGAAAGGTCGGATCCGAGTCCCGAGAACGAATCCATCACCAGTCGAGGCAAATCAAGTAGGCTTTCTTACTCTATAAAATATGTGTGCATGACTTCAAAAGAAAATATGTTGTTTTTAAAGCACTGTCTTGCCATAAATATTTTCATTTATGTATGATGCATATCTGTTTATTTATAATCGAATTCGGGTTCAGATATCCTACTCGAACTAATGTACATAGGACCGTGAGTCATCTAGATGTTAATCGGTCGAGTATCTGTGGGAGGTGGCCACCTCCCCGCCACAATGAAGCTTTAGATATGGTTGATTACTAAAGAACTCAGATTGCGCAGTCGAACTTAAAATTTTTCACAAGAAATAATTTTAGTGAACATAGGTGCTTTAGAGACAAAATTCATATGTTTCACTTACAATGGCATGACAGTTATATATGTATGAGTGCGATTTTGGCATGTATCTACTGAGTACTTTTGTACTCAGCCCTGCATGTATTTCTAAACGTGTAGGTTGAGCGATGATGGAGGGGTGCTACGTTCGGGCTTTTCATCGATCTCTTATTAGTTGACTCTTGGGGGTTCTACGTGTCTTCATACATGTAGAGGTCATTTCGATCCAAACGTTTTTCTGCTGCTAGTTTGAGATCATTATGTATTAAACATAAGACTCATGTTTCTTTCATGATTAAGTTGTTATGTATTGAGCTAAGACTCAAGCCCTTTTCACGCTAATCATGTACGATGAATTATTCGACCAGTTATGAGATTGTTGTTCAGTTCATCCTTGTTCCTTTTTCCCCATTTCTATTCCCGCTTCTTTAATCCCCTCCCTAATCACGATTTCCCCGAATTTACTATCCTTAGTAGAGTGTGGTCGTGACAAATGTGCAACATGCATTAACTTCGAACTACATATTAGCTATGGGTTGAGAGTTTAATTGTAATCCCATCATTCTTGATATAGACATATAGTACATGAAAGTAGAGGGTGAGTGTTAGGAAAAATAATAGAGTTAGAGAAGAAAATACATTCTTATTGAATGATTCAAAAATAAATCTTTAGAGTTGACTCATGTGTATATTTGTCTTTCTTGACCAAATCACGTTAATTCATTCATCTTTATATTCAATTCGGATTTATTTGTTGCCTGTGTGTTTATGTTGTCTGTAAACAATCTAGTTCAGCTAGTGGCTTCACAATCTACTTACAACTATTTATAACTTGTTTGACTAAAAATCTTGAAGTTGATGATTCATGTGAATCTATCAGTAGATGACATCTAAAACGATGTAGAGCATGATCAACAGAGGAAGCGATGCGATTGTGCCAAAAATGACCCTACAAAATGCAAATGAAGTGAAGATCATAAAAAATTAGATAACGATAATTTCAATCTTAGTTTATTAAATTATATTTAGTGTGAAAAATAGACTTACGCAGTGCTGAGTACGTTAGCATGCAAGTCATACTCTTTAGCAAACACAAAGGAGGTAATAGCTTGCGGTAGAGCTGCCTGATTTTACATAAAGGAAAAAATAATTAATTTGATATTATTTGTGGAAAATACAAGGACATTGCACATTTTTAAATTACATACAAGCTCCTTACTATCATACAAATACACTATGTTTGAATTTTATATAATTTTCAATATTCATCGAAATTATTATAATTAAATTAAAGCATGCATAATAACATCAGTGCTCCCTGAAAAACGAACTCATATATGAATTTAAAATCCTAATTTTCAGTTGTGAACTCCACATTAATAAAAAATTATATGAGCATTGCAGACATTGAAAGTTCAAGTATAAACAGAATATCTTAAAAATAAATTAATTTAGATGACCTAAATCATATTTTTATTTTTCAATATCCAAAACCTCAATTTTTGACTAAAATTCAATATCAATTGTGTTTTATTTGAAAACCACGTTAAAAAGATATTTAATTACCTGTATAATAGCAATACGAAGAATAGTGGAGCGCAGGCCGAAAACAAGTGATCCAACCAACATAGCGAGTGGGCCACCAATAAATCTCAACACCATACTATATAACGTAAGCCGCACCCCACAAGCTAGTACTTTTTCTTGCAATGCCATGAAAAGCCCTACACAAATATCTATTTATGTTAATAATATAATATAGTCATTTAAAATAACAAAATATCAATAATAATCATTAACATAATTTTAAAATAAAGGGTTAATAGAAAATGATAATCATTTTTTAGAAAGATAAATAACATCCCTTGACATATAGAAAGTTAAAATACATTAATCATTTTTATTTATTTGAAAAAAAATGTTTTTTTTTTATGAGCACAAGACTTCCGTGAAATTGAGCTCGCAGGAATCGTGTGCTTGTATACATTATAGAACAACGCATGAATTACGCAAAGTCTGGCTCGTGGGGTTGTATGTTAGCAAAACTTATAGAACTACACATGAATCCCGCGAAATTAAATTTTCAGTATTCGTGTGTAAAATAGGGTACACGTCAACCCCACAAATTTGAATTTTGTTATCCATTATAAAGACAACACACGAATTCAAAAAATTCGATTTTGTGGGATTCATGTGTTATTCATTGCAACACACGGACTCACGGATCTCGTAAACTCGAATTTGTGGGATTCTTGTGCTTTACAATACAACTCACGAGCAAACAAATCCTGCGAATTTAAATTCACGAGATTCGTGTCTTTTGCTAAAATTAAATTTAAAAATTATGATAGAGGGATAAATTAGTTTCAATACTAAAACTGACTATTATTTATCATTTTTATCCAAATGGTTGTTTTTATCTTTTGTATTAAAAAATTGAATATTTTAACATTTGACCAAAACTTAAATATATCAATTTTTTAGGTGTAAGTATTAATGTAATCTTTTAATGAAAGTTCAAAATTAGATCTGAATATTTGAGACATTATACCAATGGGACGAAAGAATTCCATTTGTATCAATAGTACATATATAGCAGACTTTGTGCTATGTTGTACGAATGGGATGAGTGATTCCCCCTCATAGAAGTCATTCAGAACTATATTTTATTTCTTCAACATGATATTCAGGGTGCACGTGAAATTAATTTGTTTAGTTAATAGCTACTCAATTTATTTTTTTAGTATTTTTAATTGATACATTTTATTATTATAATAAATTTAATTAGAATATAAAACGTGCCAAACTAAAAAAAAAATTGGAGAGAGTATTACTTAATATTTTGCAATTCATTCCCTTTTTACTTATTTATTTATACTCACAATCAATAAATATATATTGACAATGAATTTGGTCCAACAATATTTTAAAAATTCTTTATGGATCACAATCATATCAAATCATTCATTCATTTGTGTAAGCATATTCTACAACTCGTATCTAATCTCGGGTTTGATTTTTATCGAAAGGGAATTTTAAACGTAATTATATTCCCAAAAAAAAGTTATATATATATATGATTATATTAAAAATAGATTTTTTTTTGTATTAACTAAAAATAAATTAGATCATTCATATTTTTTATCAATGAATATAAATTTATTTTTGATTTAATTTTAGATTATATAATACTATTATTTACTTTTAATATTTTATAGATATTAAATAGTAAATCATACACTAATCAATAAATATTATATGGAAAGAAAAATTCTATATAAAATGTATAACAAAATAATCTTATAATATTCTCTAAAAATATATTTCTTTTAAATTATACGAAACAACAAATTTCATATATTAAAGAACAAAATAATTTAATTAAGGTCTATACGAAAATTATCTTTAATATGTACCATTAATTTAAAATTTTTAATAGATCTTCTTGTGTTAACTAAAAATAAATCTGAATCATCCATATTTTTCATCCAATGGATATAATTAAACTATACCCTAATCAATAAACTCTTGTTAGAAAGAATAAAAAATTCCCTGTATTGATCTGTATCATTGCTCTAAATAATTTAACAGTCAAGATTTATTATTAGTTAACTCTTACAGAACCATTTTTATTTGATCTTTTCTCTCTTTATATATATAAGATTACAAATGAAAGTACTCCATCCATTTACAATTTATATGATTTAATTGACAAAAATTTTAGAAAAGTAATTTGATTGATATATTGTGTATTAAGGGAAGTTTGAATCTTATTTAACTTATTATGTGAGAAAATCGTAATGGAAAAAATAATATCATGAAATTTATAATGATTTACGTACCCATGCTGAACATAGCCACCCCACTCCCTGCCTTTGCCATTATCGAAATCGATCCTTCCAATATGCTTGGCATTGCAAAATCCCACCTAAGATACCAATTGGTTGAACTATGCATGAGTGTATATACGTTATACAATTTACCAACACAACTTTTACTTATTTCATAGTTTATTTCAACATTACACTTCATAATATGTTGCTCTAAAAAATTTCATTTAGATTTTATGTTATATACAACAGCAACTCTTCTTTTCAATGGAAGCAAATTGGCATGACAATTGAATTTTTTGGTGACTAGGTGAACATTTTGGAAAATAAATTATGACATTTAGCTAATACTAATAAAAAGTGAACCGTTTTGTACAATAATTATATTAAAACTTGTTTATAATCCTATATATATATTATTCAATCCCTTTTGAAGATTCAATAGATGACCATAATGATGGAAGAGATCATTATCATAGAACTTTTTACTGTTCATAAGATATATCTAAAATATACATTTGTAAAATATTTGTGCATATTTTCAAATGATTAAAAATACACTGGACATTTAATATTGTACTTAAACTTTAGACTAAACTTTATGCATTTTAAAAATGGATGACATAATTTGACTTTTTAAATGCTATCGCATTCTACTATAACCTAATTTTTTGTTATCGTGTATTTAACTAATACTGGTGTGACGTGTGATATAAATTATAATTAGGCTTCACGATTAGACAATATATATGTGGGAAAAAAATATACTAAATGTGAACTTATGAATTAGTCATTCAGGAAAGTTCTTTATATTTTGTCATTTTAGTAGGTTTATAAAATTTCTTTACATTTCAAACTTTCTATTTAATAGTAAGTGGACTCACTCAACTCATACACACAACTCAATTAAAAATAATAAATTATGTGGAACCCAAACTCCACTCAATTCACACAATCACTTAAAAATAATAAAATAGGTGGGTCCTAAACTCCCCTCAGTATATACTCTTATACAAAGTCAAACTATTATATTAAAACCCACACCGATTCAAAATGACAGAACTTTTGTGAAAGGTAGAGTATAATATATACCACTTTTTTGTTATATCATCAAAAGATGTCATTTAATTTAAGGGTGAGTAAATTAGTCGAATCAGAAAATCAGAAAATACTTTATCATACTGAAATATTAAATTTTAATTTGGTTTGATTTTTATTTTTTAAAACTAAATTTTAATTTGGTTATGTTTGCATTTAGACGAAACCAAACGAAAAAAATCCAAAAATCAAATTAGTATATTAATAACATAATTTATTTATTTTATTTTTATTCAATAAAATTATTTTATTATATATATATATATTTATTTATTTATTTTCATTATAGTTATATTTCAAAATTTAAATATTATGTAAGAAATTAAATTTAATGCATTTGATTTTTATTTACTATTTTTGTAAGTATACAACAAACAGAATAATAAAAGTTAATAAATTACAATCTTGATTATTCTTTGAAATTTGAAAAATATGAAATCTATGTAGGCATTTTTCTTATAATTTTAAATTTTTAAAGTTGAAACTCTTTTTTTTTAGCAAATTTTACTTTAAAGATAAATATAAATAATTAAGTTTTAATAATTATTTTTTTAAATTGAATAGAATTAATTATGAAATAAAATATTTAATTGGATAACGAATCAAATCGAAATAAATTCAATTAATTGAATCCAATCGAAATAAATTTGATTATTTTAGTTCGATTAGTTAGATTTGTTTCTGTTTTATTTGATTTTTTTTAATCTAAATTTTAATTTAATTTAATTTTAAACAAAATCCCAACCGAATACCGAAATAACCACCCCTAATTGAATAACATAATATAGATAATCAGTGGTCGTAGACTGGTGATGTTAATAGTTACGATTATTCGTATGGGGAATATACCTTTTAGCTAGAAGAGCCCAAATGACGCCAAGGGCAGAAGCATAACAATTTGGATTCTTTCCAAGCTTCACCCCAACTTTCTTCATGGTTACTCTTAAACTCGGCAACGGCGCCGCTGCCGTGCTTTCTCCGACCATGCCGCCAACAACCACGATGATCGTATTATTTGAATTCTCCTCGGACCGCTTTGGCTCTTCACTAACATCGGAGCCTTCGTCGGAGCAGCTGGCATGCCAAAATTCGAGCATGAACAAGAGAATGGGGAACCAAATGAGGGACTGGATCACCGACGACTGCACCACCAGATCCTCGCCGGCAGCGCCGTACATGGCCTTGAGCAAAGGAACTCCGACGACGAGGGTGTTGTTTAAGGAGGAGAGAGAGAAGGAGGTTATCACCCACGAGAAGCTGATCTTCTTACCAAATTTGGCTCCTGCAGCTAGTGCCGAGGCGATAATGGCTTTAGCAACCACATCTCCAGCGAGGAAGTAGAAGTTCATGGCGTAGGGGTCGACGCCGGAAATGAACTGGAATGTGAAGAAGGGGATGATGAAGTAGCAGTTGAAGCGGTTGATGGCGTCACATTGGTCAGGTTTGAACATGCGCCACCACCTCACGGAGGCGTAGCCCAACCCCAGCGCCGCGTACAGTGGCGCCATCGCCACCACTACTTTGTATACGTCTCCCGCTTCGATCATTGCTGCAATATATTAAATATGTGTTTGTTTTGGTTTGTTTGTGTGTGTTTAGCTGAAGAATGTGATGGAGGTGAAAATGAAGGAAGCATGCAACAGAATTTATAATTCTTGAAATTTCTGGCTAATTAATTTGGTTACGGAAAGAAAAAAAGAATAAGAACGTGATTCTTCAAATGTGTGGATCATATAGTTAACAGTGGTGTCTTGTGGTTAAAGACGAATTAGAATGTGGTTTGATAATAAAAAGGTTCCTCATGTTAAAATGCATGCTTGTCACAAACTACCTATCCTGATTTGACGTAAACAAAAAATATACACCGTCCGTCCGGTTATGTTTAGATATGAATATTAAGAAAATGACTTTTTATGTATAAAGCAGTAGATATCAATAAAATTGACTAATTTTTTAAGACTATAATATTTACTTTTTTCGAAAACTAGCTATTATTAATAGACATCTCAAATTATTATTGTTATGAATAATGAAAGACACCGAATAGTATATATTCTATATTCCTTCATCAAATTATTATTCACTTTAATGGGTCATCTCTTTTAAAAAAATAATTAAACTATTAAATGAGCTCTCATTTCTGCTAAAAGTTATTTACTGTATTAGTAATATAGTTTTAATATTTACTTATTTATTATATTTTTATATAATTAATTTTATTTTTAATTAAATATGAATTTAATAAAATTTATAAATTTACTTAATCACCTATTACTACATATGATAGGTGTTCGACTAAAATTATTTCGAGTCGCTCGCAATCTAATGAGATCGTCTAGCAATAATAAGTCAACCCAAGCCGTATTTTAAAGGAAGACTTAGCAGGACAATTTAATTCTTTGTTCATTACGAAAACAAGTAAAAGATCGTTAGAAGGTTTTAAAACTAGGTGGGGAATATAAAATATGAAAGAATGTAAATCCTAGACTAATAAAAACAAAGGAAGAAACAAATTGCTAAACTAAGAAAACGAGATGCGACATGAAAAAGGTAAAAGTAACTTGGAATTCAAAATTAAAAAGAATGTACAAAGTACTTTGGAATTTGAAATCAAAGAGAACGTAGAATCAGTAAGCGAAGTAGAAACACGAGAGCATAAACAAATAAAGGAACTCAATAGTAAACACGAACCCGAAATATAAAACGGAAACAAACTTGATTCATAAACTGGAATGAAGTTGAATCCACAATGATAAACGAAAAAACAACGAACTAGAATGTTGCAATCGGCTACCCTTCGGAATCAAATACTAAAGCTAAAAACGACTAACTATAAATGATAAAACTCGACCCTAGAATAATAGGTGGGGAGGTACTTAGAATATAAGTGCAAGGAATCGGAAAAAATGTCTCTTTCGAATGAGAAACACATCGACTATTTATAGACGAAAGGGAGGTTCAGCGGCCGCTTACAAGTCATCGACCGCTGGCATAGCCGTTCCACGCTCCCCGCGCGCACAAAGGTGGTTGGCGCTGACCGAGTCAGCCGCTGGGGTCAGCGGCCTCTGAGGGGCCAGCGGTCGTTGACCCTGGCTCGTGCTGCCTCGCGCGCTTGGCTCGGTTGTGGCTCAGTCCGGGACATCCATGCCTAATAAGCGGTCTCCTAGTGCTACGCGACCGCTGACTTGTGCTCTCGGCTCTCATCTTCATTCTCTCGGCATTTCTCGATCTTTTCTCGTTCCGTTTCCAACTTTAACACTTGTTTATGCTCGTGATCCTGAAAAATAAAATGAAACGTAAATCGAGCCTAAAACATCATGAAAAATTGAAAAACAACAAGAATAAAGACAAAAAAAATACGAGTTTAGACGACCAAAAAGAGGCTAAACAATAGGGAATAGTATCAGCTCCGCTATCCAATCTAGAAAAAGAGGCTTACTACTGAGGAAAAATAGTTCTGGAGAATAAATTAGTCTTACCTTAAGAATTCTTGTTCCTGAAGTTGAGCTTGTAGTAGGCTTCCAGTGCATGACTTCTCCTTCTAAGATTCTCACTAAAATTTCCTTTAAGTGTTTGGTTAGTTTCTGAAATGTTGTGCGTGTGCTGAGGGATTGGTATTTATAGTGCAAACCTCTGATAGGGGTCTGAGATCCTAGATACTATTTGATCCTTATTCTATAAATCCTGAACAACTTTCTTTGCTTTATGTTGCAGCTCATTTCCTAGAAGAGAAGGGCTGACTTTGCCACACACATGGAACAGAGAGTTGCAGTGTTTCTTCCTTTTCTTTGCAGGTTATAGGGTTACAACATGTGCATCAGTAGGTAGCTTCAGCGTGTTATTTCAGTAGGTAGCTTCAGTATGTAGCTTCAGCGTGTTATTTTCTACCTATACAGCTCAGCAGTCAGCACCACCTTTGTCATTGTTTTCCTTAATTGCCAAATCTCTTTTATGTACTTTACATATCTCTTACTTGTTTTGCTATAGAATAGAATCTGACTTTTGTTGCATTTGTTGACCTTTTGATATATCTCAGATCTTCTACAGAATTTTTATAGTATTTTATCTTTTGTAGTTTTCTCACACGTTACTGCACATTTTTTTTTATCGCTTATACTGCATTATCTTCCATTGCAGCTTTGGTTTTTCTTATATAGGCTGTCATTTCTTATTTATGTCACCTTTCTATGTATAAGCTTTTTCTACTTTTCTCCCACTGCAGATAGTGGGTTGTTTCTATCATATTCTATTTCTTATTTCACTTATCTTTTATATAATCTCTTACATAAAAGTTTCAATAAGGAAATTAATTAATATAATTATTAAACTTGGGTCCTAATCTCCCTAAAAACCTTTACTAGTACCTCAGCCTATATATATATATATATATATAGCAACTAATTTGAGGTGACATTAGTTATCCACAACCCATAACCATTGATATTGAATTGAACCAACTATTCGGGAAATTTATTTGTCCGAGTTCACGTAATCAAATGTTGTAGTAATTGATATAAATATCCATAAGGCAATACCTTAAACTAATTGATAATATTAATTTGAGTTCGTTTCAAACCAACTCTAATCCATGCCAGTTTTGATTAGCACTGGGTTACTTATGATATAAATATATTTCTTAAAATCTCGGCTTATTAATCAAATACGAGAACATCTATTCCGAGAATTTATATTAAATCTGGGTTTAAATAGCCGGGTATTACAGATTCTTTGTTCATAAACGGAAAGCAATAAAAAGGATTTGATTTGAAGTATTATATCTAGGCGAAGAATGTAAATAAGAAACGCAATTTAAATCTAATCTAAGAAAGCGAATTAAATATAATCTAACAAAGCGAATTAAATAAGGCAAATTAAATCTACCCTATGAAAAGTAATAACTTGGAAATTGAATTCAAAAGAAATACGGAACGAAATCTGGAAATCGAAAATAGAACAAGAACTCGAAAGCATAAACAATAATGTTAGTATGCCTTGAATCTGGTTTGCCGCTACTCAAACAGGGGTCTCGCTGCCTGGTCAGTGAGTCGGGGGGTCAAGGGGGGTGACGCGAATGAAATAGACATTACTGGAGAGAGCAAGATGCATGCTCTCTCATGCTGGTTTGGCTACAAGTTTTTGGGCAGAAGCAGTTAACACGGCATGTTATCTGATCAACCGTGGACCTCACACTGGCATTGAATGCAAGATACCTTACGAGGTTTGGTCTAATAAACCTGCAGATTATTCCATGTTGAAAGTTTTGGTGCCGAAAATTGTAGTAGTATTGATAAACAGGTGGAGCTGCAAGTCACTCACGATGAGAGTGAATCACATCTCCAAGGTGGAGAAGATCAACATACTACTGCTGAAGGTACTACTGTTGAAACTACAGAGTTTCATCTGGAAGCTCGTCAGAGAAGCATTGCTGTTGATAGACCTAGGAGGACAGGTGTGAAGCCTCCGCTGAGGTATGGTTTCGAGGATATGGAAACCTATGCATTACAAGTTGCTGATGAGGTGGAAGAGGAACCATCTGCAAATGAACCATCTACATACAAAGAAGCTGTCTCAGGTGGTGAGTCTACTAAATGGCTCGCTGCAATGGGTGAAGAGATGGAATCACTTGCAAAGAATCTGACTTGGGAACTGGTCAAACGGCCTAAGGAGATGAAGATTGTTACTTGTAAATGGATCTTCAAGAAGAAGAAAGAAACCATGGCTGCTGGGGGTGTTAGATACAAAGCTCGACTAGTTGCAAGATGGTTCACGCAAAGGGAGGGGGTCGACTATAATGAGATTTTCTCACCAGTGGTCAGACACACTTCTATCAGAGTGTTACTAGCAATGGTTGCACATCAGGATTTAGAACTTGATCAACTAGATGTGAAGACGACTTTCCTACATGGATTGCTCGAAGATGATATCTACATAACTCAGCTAGAGGGGTTCGCAGTTCCGGGGAAGGAAGATTATGTTTGCAAGCTGAAGAAGTCCTTATATGGACTAAAGCAGTCTCCCAGGCAGTTGTATAAGAGGTTTGACAGTCATATGATCAAACTGGCATACAGCAGAAGTCCGTATGATTGTTGTGTGTATCACAACAAAGTTGATGATGGTTCGATGATCTACCTTATTCTGTACGTGGACGATATGCTTATAGTTACGAAGTCCAAGTCTGATATTGAGAAGTTAAAGGCTCTTCTCAGTGCTGAGTTTGATATGAAGGATTTGGGTGCTGCAAAGAAAATTTTGGGTATGGAGATTTATAGGGAAAGAGAACAGAAGAAGCTTTTCTTGTCACATAAAAGCTACATTGAGAAGATTTTGTCAAGATTTGGCATGTCTACAGCTAAGCATATTGATAATCCAAGTGCTGCAAATATCCATTTGACATCTGACTATGCACCAAAATCTGAAGCTAAGCAGGAGTACATGTCTCGAGTTCCATACTCTAATGGAGTAGGGAGTCTGATGTACGCGATGGTCTGTACTAGACCAGACATTGCACATGCTGTTAGTGTTGTCAGTAAGTTCAGGAGCATTGGCAGGCTGTGAAGAGGATTTTCCGCTACCTGAGAGGTACGTCTGATGTTGGTCTGATTTATGGAGGTGATACTCATTGTTCTGTGACTGGCTATTCTGATTCTGACTATGCTGGAGACGTTGACAGTAGAAGATCGATGACTGGCTATGTTTTCACTCTTGGTGGTTCTGTTGTCAGTTGGAAGGCAACTTTGCAGGCTACAGTTACTTTCTCTAAGACTGAAGCAGAGTATTTAGCGTTGACAGAGGCTGCGAAAGAGGGAATTTGGCTGAAAGGGCTAATTGGTGATCTTGGTCTACATCAAGAGCAAGCTGTTGTGTTCTGTGATAGTCTGAGTGCTATCTGCTTAACCAAGGATCAGGTCCATCATGAGAGGACCAAACATATTAATGTGAGGTTCCATTTTCTGAGGAATGAGCAAAGAATCAAGGTGATGAAAGTAGGTACTGCTGATAATCCTGCTGATATGTTCACCAAGCCGGTCCCACATAACAAGTTTCGACACTGTTTGGACTTGCTTAACGTCATGAGCTGTTAGTTGCCCAAGGAGGGCAAATCTGAGGTAGGAAAGGAGAAGTCTGTCTGTCCGGCATTGTAATGATGCATCTGCAAGGAAGTTAAGATTCAAGTCAAGGTGGAGATTTGTTAGTATGCCTTGAATCTGATTTGCCGCTACACAAACGGGGGTCTCGCTGTGTTGGGCCTGAATTGTGTTATTGGGCCCAACCCATCTGATGTACTCTATTTATATAGAAGTAGGGCACGCATTCTGAATCTGTAGCCGTCACTATCATAATAAAATATGTTCTCCTTTTCTGCCCGTGGACGTAGCCAACACAACGTTGGTGAACCACGTAAATCTGTGTCTCTTTACGTTTCTGTTTGTTTCGATCACTCAATTATCCTATTCTGTTACAACAAATAAAATGAACTAAAGCAATAAACAAAACAAAAA
Organism: Leonotis leonurus; assembly: GCA_026898415.1. NCBI lineage: Eukaryota > Viridiplantae > Streptophyta > Magnoliopsida > Lamiales > Lamiaceae > Leonotis > Leonotis leonurus. The sequence goes on along the minus strand of JAPKLX010000290.1, from coordinate 19,155 downwards.
TAAGTAAAGGGAAAACGAACGAACTTGAATTAAGAACTAGAAACGATCTTGAATCCACAATGAAAGTCTGAAAACGAACTATGAACTATGAATATTGTAATCGGCTAACTTGAAGACGAAAAACAATGCAAAGAACTATCTAGGTCTCGACTCTCGGATCGAAGTCGAGATGAGCTAAACTATGAATGAAAAATATATGAAAAAGTGCTGGAAAGTAGTCTAGGGCGTCTTGCAAAAACTGTCAAATGAGAATCGCGCTGAGCATATATAGGCAAGAGGTAGGTCAGTGACCGAGTAGAGGTCAGCGTTCGCTGACCCGGTGGCTCCGTGCCAATCTAGGGTTGGTTGCAACGGCCCCGAGTTAGCCGCAAAGTCAGCGACCGCTGAGCAAGGTTAGCGACTTCTGACTTGCTCTGGCGCATGCTCCTCGGCTGGCTCGGCCTCTGGCGCGTATGGCCTAGTTAGCGGCCGCGGAGTGTCACGCGACCGCTTACTTGTGCCTCGGCATTTGTCTTCATTTTCTCCTCGTTTCTCGATTCTTCTTTGTTTCTTTTCCAACTTCGACGCTCGTTTAGGTTAATGATCCTGAAACATATAATGAAATATAAATTGGGCCAAAACATCACGGAACGAGGGAAAATAATACGAATAAAAACACGGAAAATACGAGTTTAGACTAACAAAAAGAGGCTAAACAACCCCTCCACACACAAAACTTTGCTTGTCCTCAAGCATAACTTAGTCTAAACTATCGCTAGGGGAAAAAATCACGGCACGCGTTCTTGACAAGACTTCAAATCATTTCAAAATTGATCTTCATATAATCACATCACGTCACATAGAGATCATAGAAGCATGTAGACCATCTAGACTAGATTATAATCAATTCGAACAACGCAAAATAATGATGCACAAGATGTTATTGAGATCACATAATCGGCTAGAGTTTTTATCCATCTTAAATAGCGTATGTTTTTCTGTTCTTTACTTTGTTTCAACATGAGGAATATTAAGGACAATATTCACCGGGTGAGTACTCCGAATGTTCGGGTTTTCCCGGTGTGGTTTCCCATGCCCATCTCTTTAATAAATTTGTATATATTTTTTTTATTTAATAGAGCGGGGTAAAATCCTTTTGTATTCCTATTTTTCAAGAACTTAAGAAAATTACTTAGAACGATGTCTAGTTATATGGTCATTGTCGCGAGGTGTGAACAATTAGGGGTTCCCTAAGGTATCCTCACGCAGTTTCCCGTGCCCATGGTTCCCATAAGAGCAGAGACCTCTTGACAAAGTTCATTTAATAAACCATGGATACGCAACAAGTGGTCATAAACAACTAGCCAATTGAATCAATCAATTTATATCATCATGCATCACTATTTTAATCGTTCTACTAAGATCTACAATCCGGTCATAATGTTCCACACATTCCTAGTTCTTCTACGTTTCACAACATGAATCATTGCAAATCAATCAAGGTTTTAAAATCAATCTCATCTTAAACATATGTCACGACTAGAATTACCCACGATGTATCAAGACAATGTAGCTCTAAAAAAATCAAAATTTTTTCATGCTCACAAGATACTAAAATAAAATGACGAATGCACGCATGAAAAGAAAACACCCCCCCCCCCCTACAAAGATAGACCAATGCACTCATTGCGGAAAGTAAAGATCCAGAGAGTAGGGATAGAGAAACGTCCCTGAAATGCGGCATTCGGAGCAATAAACGGAAATAAAAACTGAAAAACGAAACACTAAAAGGGAAAAATAATGGATAGCCAAATACACACTCACACAAAAAGAAAAGAAAGCAATAAAGGTACCTCAATAGTGAGACAAAGGCTCACTGTTGGTCGGGAGGAGGATAGGTGGGTGCGCCGCCAAGGGTCCAAGAGGACCATTGTTGTTGCATCTCCCGGAGTAGTCAGTTTTGCTCCTCCATCACCCGGTTTTGAGCCTCCCACTGCTGTTGATGTGTGTCGAGACGAGTATGGAGGTCGCGGATGTCAGATCGCATCTCGAGTATCCCCGTGGTGACCTCGGAAGTGAACTGCTCCCATTGAGCGTTCCATTGAGGTTGGGTGCCCCATTGAGACTGGGCACCCCACTGAGATTGTTCGCCCCATTGTGACTGGGTACCCCATTGAGGTTAGGTACCCCACTCGGATCAGCCGGCGATGTCCACGTGGTCATAGCCTAGCCAAGCGGCTTCGGCCCCCTCCTCGACTTGCTTTTCCTCCTTGTGCTCGGACTGAGCCTCCTCATCATCCTCCATATGCGCATCTCCCGGTTCTTCGGATGCATTGGATGCCCGGGATGAGACTTGAGCATTTAGATAATGCCGCACACAATTCCTTCGCTCTTGTGGCACTAACTCGGTGCGAGAAAGAGTGAATGGTGCACCCCTCAACTCGTTGATGTCAATATATTTTGTGAGGAGTGGCTCATGGTTGGAAGGGCCATTGGCACCGATAAGCTCAAGGTGCATAGCTAAAGGCGTAGCAAGATGTAGAAGGGACGCATGGGCCCGCTTCCACCGTTGAATCGACTAGATGGCCTCGACTATGAAAGAAGATGGGCATATCTTCGTCTTCTTGATGGCACAATGGAGTAGGAAGCACTCCACTGTGTTTACTTTGTTGGCTTGTTCATTGCCCGAGATGGAGTAGGCAATGAACTTGTGAAGGACGCCAATCTCGGGGTCCCGAAGAAAGCCACTTGACATACCTCCCAATGCCCAATTATGAAAATCAGTAAGCTCAAACCATGCTAGATTTGGATTAAATTACGGGGGCAACCGATGGAGCCCCGAAGTGGGAAATCCAAAGATGGATTTCATCATAGCAGTGGTTACGGTATGAACAATGCCACGATAATGGAATTTAAACGATTTAAAATCAAAGACAACATGAAGAGTAGTGAGGAATTCAAGTCCTAACTCTCTATAGCCATCAATTTCTAATCTAGCATATTTTTCCAAACCAATGTTCTTCAAATAACGAGTTAATTTAGATGCCATCCCTAAGCTAGACATAACATCCTAATCCAACATACAGGGAAGAGAAAGATTAAGAGAAATAAACCGAGTATAGAGTGTACCCTCTTGACCGTTATAAATTGGGAACGGGGCACCGGAAGTCGAGATGTGGTCCGGGACGGGATGAAATTCCTCGTCGCCATCTCCTTGTCGGCTGGATTGCCCCACCTCACTAGTCTTTGATCTTTTTCTCCCCATTGGAATTTTGACAAACACTTGGTGTGCAAAAGTAGAGATGAAATGAGGGTTTGGAATTTTGGGTGAATTTGTGGGTAAAAAGAAAATTTGATCGGATAGAATGATAGAGGATGGAAAAGTAATGGTGAATTCAAAGAATTGGATGGAATTATGGAGTATTGAGAGGGGAATTGAAGATTTAAGATTGAGGAGGGTTAGGGTTTGGGAGAATTTGGGGATGAAGATTGGGAAAAAGTGGGAGAAATAAGGAGAGAGAGGATAAAAATAGGGTGAAATCGGGGGAACTCAGTGGCTGCTGACTAGTCAGCGGTCGCTGAGTGTGGGTACGTAAATGGTTGGAGGTGTTTTGGGAGGATTTGCGAAACATAGGTCAGCAGCCGCTGAGCTGGGTCAGCTACCGCTGACTCGACGTGTGGCGCGCCCGCTAGCACTGGCGCGTAGGTGATGCGCGAGGTCAGCGGCCGCTGAGCTTGCCGCGGTCGCTGAGCTTGCTCTCGTGAAATCCCCCTTTTTCTTCTGCGAATTGTTTTCGACTCGATTTTCCCCAAACTCGTCGATACCTACGAGCATCGAAAAAAAAACCTGAAATAAATAAAGGAATCAAAATCAAATAAAATAAAATTAAAATAAAAATGAAAAATGGGAAAAATGAGCGTGGGTTGCCTCCTACGAAGCGCTTTATTTTATGTCATGTTCAACCGGGAGTGTAAGAATGAGAACTTGACTCCGCAACTTTGGGTATGAGGTCATGTTCGAGATACGATTTAACTCCTTGCCAATTGATTCGAAATGACATCTTCTCCCTTGTCATATGTGGTGCGTCGCCCTTTGATGGCGAAAATTTCCTAAGGAATGAGCAATCCTCTCTTCTGGGATTTGGCCTTGTCGAGACGTGGCTTAGATGTGGCTCTTGAGTGAATAAGAGCTTCCACATAAGTTGACAAGTATTTTTGTCGAGAAGCGGCGGTCATAAGCATCGGCTTGGGTGAAAGGTGTAGTTGTTGGTTTCTCTTAGAGTTTTGCTCGCCCGTCAACATCTTCTCTTGGCTGGTCTCTCTTTTTGCGTCCAAAACCTTCTCTTGAGCAACATATTTACTATGAAAAGTCTGCATTATAGATTTCTCAACCAAAGGGTTAGTAGTATCTATATAGCACGTATCAATCAAATCAGCAGAATTGGCAGTGTGAACTTGGTGAGCAGAAAAAGATACTTCCTTATCAATGACCGACATTTTAACGGTACTATTTTTTACATCAATAATGGTATTAGTAGTAGACATAAAAGGTCTCCCTAAGAGTAGTGTATGCTCGACTCCGTCCTCACGTACATCGTCTATCTCAAGAACAACAAATTCAAGACGATCAATTCACCAATCTTAACAAGCACATCTTCAATTATACCTTTTGAGTGACTCTCGGATCTATTGGCTAATTGAAGAGACATGCGAGTGGGTTTTAATTTACATAATCCTAATTGTTTAAAAATAGAATAAGGCATAAGATTAATTACCGCTCCTAAGTCTAGCATGCCAGACGCTGCCTTACCATTACCTAGAGTAATATCAATAACGAAGCTAGTTGGATTGCGTCGCTTAGGAGGTAGAGACTGCTGCATGATCGTACTAGCCACTTCGGGGACTATCACTAACTCTTGATCGTCGAATTTCTTCTTCTTTGAAATCAGCTCCTTGAAGAATTTGACATAAGATGGGATGTTCTTGATCGCTTTGAGGAGTGGAACGTTAACTGTTACTTTGGATAGCATCTTGTAAAGATCCGCAAATTATTGTTCGCTTTTAACATCCTTTAACCTGCTAGGATAAGGAATAGGTGGAACGCATGGATTTACCGCCTTGTGAAGTTCCTCATTGGACTGCTCTTTCTCCTCCTTCGGTGGCATCTTGTGTAATATCCCACATTAATTTTTAGTTTCATTTATATAATTTTGGCAAGTTTTATTAAAAAAAAATTTAAATATAGTTTGATATTGTTTGAAAAAAAATAAAAAATAAATTGATTTATTATATGTCTGAACTAATAGATTTGATTTCGAATGTTTACAGATTGTCCGACTTAGAGCGGAAATGTGCCCTAGCAAAATATACATTATTTTTATAAAATATTAGAAGATATTTAATATAAATATCTATGATTTTATTAACAAATATCTAAGATTTTTTTTAGTTGATAAGGATATGATATAATATATATATATATATATATATATAGATATGTGTGTGTGTGTGTAGAAGTATCTCCAACTCTCTTTTCTCTCCCTACACCACCGACAACTCCTCTCCCCTCACTCTCTTTCATTTTTTTTCTTCTCTTCAAGAACTTGGAGGTAAACTTCTTGAATTATGTTCTTATTTGGTAATTAATGGTGTTTTAATTGTGTGTTTATATGAGTATATATGTATATGATATGGAATACATAGTTATGGTGAGTTGGGTTATGGTTTGTGTTATGGGGGAAGGGCCGCCGGTGGAGAAGAGGTGGAGGCGGCAGCGGGGCTGCTGCCATGGTTCATCGTTAATATGTCGGCGAAATCAAAAATTAGAACGATATGTGTGAATTCCCTATTTTCGGCAGAAACAGAGCAGCATATTGCGAGCTGATTTCTGTCCGTTTTATTTATCCAAAACTCATCATATTAGATACCATTTTAAAGGCCTTTTCATCTTCTTTCCAAAGAGATCTTCAGATTTTAATTCCAACATAGAACGAAGGAGTTATAAGCTTCTGAAGTTAGAGTGTCGATGTGTGTATTCTCTGTTTCACCTGTGTCTGGCAGTAGGTTGCGGGCTCATTTTAGTCTATTTTTGTATACTAAAACCTAGCATATCAGATACCATTTTAAAGATCTTTTCGTCGTCTTTCTAACGGTACCTCCGGATTGTAAATCGGAGTTCGAACGAGGGAGTTATGACCTGACGAAGTCAGGGTGTCAATTCTATGCGCTGCGGGTGCTGCGCGATTTGAGTATGATTTTCCGGCTTCAAATCGATGCCGAATCCAAAACATTTCTTTAGGAGTTTTATAGTCCAATCCTTAGAAATTATACTCGAGGTTATGTTTTTGGAAACCGATAAACCGAGTGTCCATATTGATGTCCCAAAACTTGTGGTTTAAGTTCGGAATTTAGTAATTTACATTCTATGTTTTATATTTTGAATTGAGAAATATTGCTTAACTTATTTATTAATATTCTCTAAACTTGTTTTATCTTGCTATATTAATTTCATAATCTTCAATTAGAATGTGTTGTAGTCTCAAGAACTACATATATGTATAAATCAAGTTTTATATATGAGTACTAATTGTATGAGTTTAAGCTATAATTAGTTTATACTTTCAATGTGTAATAAGTTAAGTTTTAAAGTGCTAGGTGACGCAACATCCAAGGCTCGAGGACGGACAACCGACTAAAGTTGAGGATTTCCATTTGAATTGCATCTAACGAGGTGGGGTTTACTTTATCTGTAAGCGTAGTGGTTATATGGTTATAATCATTGTTGTGTTTTGTTTCATTCGTATGAGCTATTTATGTGGCCCACAAGGGGTCGAAAAGAGGTTAATTTACCCACAAGGGGTAGGCCCACAAGGGGTCGGGTCCACAAGGGACCGAGGCTAGTCTCATTTAAACAGCTAAGCTAAAGAGGTTCATTACGTTATGTAGCATTACACAATTGGTTATAACTGCTTGCAGCGTATTCTCTATTGAGTGTGCTTGCATACTCACACCCTATTTAATGTTGTGTTTGCAGGTTAAGAGTCGATGATGGAGTCAGACGGGAATGTGCTCCATACTCTCCCAGTTCCAATATGTTGGATTACATTAAAACTTATGTTATTATGATATATGTGTATGATAATACGATATAACCTAGTTTTGCTCAAATATTTTAAAATCGTATTTTCCATATGATAACTATGTTTGGTTGAAACACACTTAAGCGAAATTTTAAACTGATGTTGATATTTTGATGGGTATGTATATATATATAATTGTTTGATGAGGGTTGTGTCCCAATTTTGGTATCGTTGTCTGCTTCTATTTGTTGATATTTCAGGTTGGCATATACATATTTATAGGGGATATGCCGTCCGTTTGTAAAATTTTAATATACACTCCGCTGCTTATCTTAAAACACAATTCATAATATGATTTATAATATTAAATGATTAAAGAAAAGTAAAGTTTTTCGTAATGTCCTTGTTTAAAGAATAGGGGCGTTACATCTTGTCAATTTTGCCCTGAGATTTCATCTCCATCTTGGTTTCTGTTAGGTATCTTTGTTTTGATGTTGTTTGGAATGGTGACCAAACAGTTGTGTGTTTTTGTGTTCTTCACAGATGTGTTGACCTAAAGATCTGGCGCAACATAACAATGGTGTTTCAGCTCGACTGCCACGTGGAATCTTGATGACTTGGCATGTAGATTCATGAAGACTGGTGGGAAGATCAAGTCTTGGCAGTTGAAAGCCTAAGTGCCGAGTGGAGATTTTGGTTCCACAATTCAAGGAGTCAACAATCAACCACTAAGTCTGTTCCACAATTCCAGGCACGTTGTGGAGTATAACAAACAGCGAGAATCGTGGAACACATGGGCCAGCAATTACGAGATTCTAGAACCCAAGCCCATGGAGTCTATCTATAAATACTAGTTTTAGTTTTCAGTTAGATAGACAAGTTTGCAGATTAAATGCGTAGTTGAGTGAGTATGTTTTCTTAGTCCTTAAGAGCATACGTTTAGTGTTCTAGTAAGAGTGTTGATGTTGTTGTGGTGCTAAACATTGTAATAGCACAACACTTGTTTTGATTATTCTTTTTGGCCATAAGGCTTCCGTGTAGGTTATTGATTTATATAACCTACGCAAAAATATCTCGTGTCTTCTACTTTAGCTTCCGCAAGTTTATCATTTAGAGTGGTTGATACACTTTCAGTTTCCACCACCTTACCATCCGTTAGAACGGACACTGCTTGCACTTGATGAGGCTGCTGTCCTTGTGCTGAAATTTTCCCGTCTGTTGGCTTTGCTGTAACTGGTTAACAGCGCCAGAAATCTGCCCTATAGCCATCTCGAGGCGCTTGATTGTTGCATCTTGAGTCTCTCGAACCTTCTTGCTCTCTTGCATAAATGCGGCTAGGCTTTCTTCAATTGATGATCCTTGGGGAGGAACATGTTGAGGTGGAAATTGTTGCGCCGGTGGTGGATAGAATTGTTGCGGCTGTGGTGGAAAAAATTATTGTTGTGGCGGTTGTGGTGGATAATATGGCTGCTATTGCTGTTGAGGGCGAAAATTCTGAAACGGTGGCCGTCTATTTTGGAAATTTTGTGCTCCATGCCCTTGGAATTGAGGTTTCCATCCTGAGTTTTGCTGAGGCTGAGGCTAGGGTGTGAATTCCTGTGCTGCTTTCACCTCGGCTTGTCCTTCGGATGTCATCTCTCCCATTCGCGGGCATCCCTCTACAACGTGGCCAAAGTCGCCACAAATACCGCATGGCTCAGGTGCAACTTGCGGAACAGACGGTGATGGGGGTCGGTTCATCTTCAATTCTTGTAGCTCCCTCATCATATCTGCCATTTGTTTCTTGAGATCGGGGCTCGTAGTCACTACACTGACTTTCATTCGTCTCGGTCGTGTGGATTTCTGATGCAAACTTGCAGCTAGGGTCTCAAAGATCTCGTGCATCTCCTCCGCCATCTTGACTGCAATGTTCCCTCCCGCTGAACTGTCCACCATGAATTCAGTAGTTTGGAGCAAACCATCATAGAAAAATTGACAAAGCATCTCCGGTGCCATCTGATGGTGAGGACACTGTTGAAGTAGCTCTTGGAATCTCTCCCACGCCTCATGGAATGGCTCATCGTGTGCTTGCGTGAAATTCATTATTTTAGTACGTACCGCTTGAGTTTTGTGATGCGGATAGTACTTCAACATAAATTTCTCACAAGCCGATCCCCAAGTGGTGGTGATCCGGATGGAAGAGATAAGAACCAAGATTTGGCCCTATCCTTCAACATGTAAGGGAAACACTTCAACTTGAATTGATCCTCTGTTAGCGAGTGAAGCGGGAAAGTATGCACCACCGTATAATATTCTCGGATGAACATCAAAGTGTCTTCACTCGGGAGCCCATAGTACGTTGGAAGTAGTGATTGATGGTGTGGCTTCAACTCATAGTTTCGGATTGCGGTGTCGAGAACGGTGACTGAAGTAGCAGTTGTCCCGAACTTGGGCTTAGTGAAATCGCCCATATAACGCGGTCTCTCGTCCACTCTCTCATTGGACATCTCTTCGAATAAACGCGAGAGTGAGAATTCGTCAATGTGCTCAATGTCTTCTTCTACGGTGGCTAAGATAACACGTTTCCAGTTTATGTTATCAATGAAGGGCGTCAATGGCTTTCTAGCACTGTGGCGACCTTGCATAAACAACACTCAACAAAAACATTACGCGTAACACAATATAGAAGAAGAAAGTAAACATAATAAATAAAATAAAATAAAAATAAAAATAAAAATAAAAAGAACAATGAATTAAATCGCCTAAAGTCTTCCCCGGCAACGACGCCAATATTTGTTTCGACTATAATTGTTCGAGTCGCTCGCAATTTAGAATAAGGTCATCTAGCAATAGTAAGCCAACCCAAGTTGTATTCTCATGGAAGACTTAGCAGGACAATTCGATTCTTTGAAGTATTATATCTAGGCGAAGAATATAAATAAGAAATGCAATTTAAATCTCATCTAAGAAAGCGAATTATATCTAATCTAACAAAGAGAATTAAATAAGGCAAATTAAATATGAAAAGTAATAACTTAGAAACTGAATTCAAAAGAAATACGGAACGAAATCTGGAAATCGAAAATAGAACAAGAACTCGAAAGCATAAACAATAAAATGAACTAAAGCAATAAACAAAACAAGAATAAGTAAAGGGAAAACAAACGACATTGAATTAAGAACTAGAAACGTCTTGAATCCACAACGAAAGTCTGAAAACGAACTACGAACTATGAATGTTGTAATCGGCTAACTTGAAGATGAAAAACAATGCAAAGAACTATCTATGTCTCGACTCTCGGATCGAAGTCGAGACGAGCTAAACTATGAATGGAAAATATATGAAAAGTGTTGTAAAGTAGTCTAGGGCGTCGTGCAAAAACTGAAGTTGAAAATCTAATCGAAAGTCATGTCTGTCGAATGAGAATCGCACCGAGCAAATATAGGCGAAAGGCGGGTCAGCGGCCGCTGACCCAGTGGCTCCGTGTCAATCTAGGGTTGGTTGCAACGGCCCCAAGTTAGCCGCAAAGTCAGCGACCGCTGACTTGCTCTAGCGCGTGCTCCTCGGCTGGCTCGGGCGCTGGCTCCGCCGTTGGCGCGTATGGCTTAGTCAGCGGCCGCGGAGTGTCACGCGACAGCTGACTAGTGCCTCGGCATTTATCTTCATTTTCTTCTCATTTCTCGATTCTTCTTCGTTTCTTTTCCAACTTCGACGCTCGTGTAGGCCAATAATGCTGAAACATAAAATGAAATATAAATCGGGCCAAAACATAACGGAACGAGGGAAAATAATACGAATAAAAACACAAAAATACGAGTTTAGACTAACAAAAAGAGGCTAAACAATTAAACTTTTGGATCCTACGCATTTATGAGCCCCTCATACGGGTTCTATCAAGTTAAACTCAAACAAAGTTGTGTGCGGAAGTTGGTGGTTAACAACTCTTGTTAATGAGAAAATATTTTTTTTAACTCAAGTAGTTAGCAAGTTGTTTAATAGAGAATGAAATGTAAGTAGTGGAAAATCAAAGTTAAGATAGAAAGATAAGAACACGCGAGTTTAACGTGGTTCAAGTGAAACAACCCTACGTCAACGGTTCGATCAAACTAGATCAAAATTCACTAACTCTCATTTCTTTATACTCGTTGAGTACGAGCCACAAAGATCAATCAAAACTAGATTTAATCTTTGTGCACGAGTTTAAGGTCGTGACCCGTTTACAACTTACAATCTTCGAAGATTGAAAACTACGATCTAAGAAAAGATTATCTACGATCACATATGATCTTTGGTTTTTGAGTTGGTAAGATTTCCATAAAATATAAAGCTTCAAGCTGGGTTAGCACTTAGAGAATTCTGGAGAATTTGAATTGCTTTGAACGATGAATTCTTGAAGATTTTTTAGCGGAGTTCTGGCTTTTGCAATGGCATAATTATCGTACTCTTTTTTGGAAGTGAATGTGTTATTTATAGAACCATGGCTAGAACTATCTGTTATAGAAATGAAGTGTCCTTCTTCATCACATTAGTTGCAACATTAAATGCACGGTAAGGTGATGTTACACGCGCCGCCTGCAATACTTGTTGTTCCACGTTTCACGCGATTTTCCATTGCTTTGTCCTAGATGGAATGATTTGCCGTACTTCCACTTTGATATTCTTGTACTTAATTTCTAAAAATATCCTCTTTGATGAGACAACACACTGGATTGTTGACTAATAAAAATTTTAGGTAGGTCGACACTCCACCATAGTTATCGTATGTACCAGCTAACTTCTTGTAAACTTGCAGCTTGTTTGTAATGATCTAGCCAACGATCTGTTAATCAACTATCAATCTTGAGTTGAATAGTGTTGGTCCCGAAAGAGCTAGATTGGTGTATGGGAGGGAATACACCAATTCAAACTTTTAGGGTTTTCTTGTTTTAAGCTTAGGTATAAGGTTTAAGCACACTTAATAAATAAGATAGCTTAGGGTAGTAAAACAAATCTTCTTGTCAGGAAGATTTAATCTTACTCAAATAAGACCTTATGCGTGAAAAACAATAATCAAGGATAATGGATACAGATTTAAACTTGATTAAAGTTGTGTGCGGAATATGGTGGTTAATGCTCTTTTTAATGAGAAAAACGTTTTCCTTCTTGAAGAGATTATCAACCAAGATTTAAGTGCAAGAGTATGAAGAAGATGATGATGAAGTAAATAAGAAATAAAGAACACAAGTAGTTAACGTGGTTCGGGATAAACTGTCCCTACGTCCACGGCTCGATCAAATCTAGATCGAAAAGTTTACTGGCTTTCTCCTTTCTTTTTACTCGTTGAGTACAAGCCACAAGAATTATCAAATCTAGATAACTTCTTGCGATTACAAATCTTCTTTCTAAGAATGAATACTACAACCTTAGATTACAACTGGATCAAATCTAGATCCTAACTTGGGGTTTTGTAGAAATAGTTTTCCAGAAAGTAAATCTTCAAGAGCTGTAAACACTATTGAGAATTCTTGATGGTTGGAAGTGTTTTGAACGTTGAGAGCTTGAAGATTTTAGTAGAGTAATAGCAGGATAATAACTTGAATTCTCTACCGTCTTTCTGGAGGTGAAGGTGGTATTTATAGGCTCTTTGAAGAAACTATCCGTTGGAGATGAAGATGTCCTTCTTCATCGCATTAATGGCTGCATTAAATACATGGCGGTGTTTGTTGAGACACGCGCTGCCAAAAGAGAGTTGTTCCACCTTTCACGCGATTTCCCAATGTATTGCCATACTGGGAATGATTCACCGTACTGGAATTTTGATATTCTCGTACTTCATTCCTTAAAGTATGCTTTTGATGTGATAATTCACTAAGTAGTTGACTTGTGACAAATTTAGGTATGTCGGCAGTCCACCGTAGTTATTGTGAGGAGCAGTTTGATCTTGATGTAATGACAGTTCGCTGTTCATCGTGCTTTACCTCAATCTCTTTGGTTCTTCATTTTGAATGTAACGACCAGATTGTTTTTGAAATAAAACGGTCTGTTGTATATACGGTAGAGATGACCAGATCGTTTTTGAATCAAACGATTTGCTGCTTGTAATGACAGCGGGTAGATGTATTCATTTGGAACAAGCTGCTCATCCTCTAGTAATGACTTGAAACGATCTGTTGCTGGCATTGAGCGGCGAGCTGAATTTATGGAACGAGCTGCTCAACTACTTGTAATGAACTTAAAAGTATACTATGTTTCCTATAGCTAACTTTAGTCTACAGAAAACAAGTATAAATTAACAGTGAGCTGCTAATATAGGAAGCAGATCGTTATTAATACATAAAACGATCTGCTCACCACATTAGGAGCTGGTTGTCTTACATAACGAAGAAAACTTGTTATCCTAGTAATCATTATGTCCAGGATACCTCATACAAGAATAAGACTGATCGTTATTAAGTTACCAGAAATGATCTGCTTCTTTTACACTTGAGATATATCTTAATAGATAACAATGACTACTTGGTTTCTGATATACAAACCATCAAAGTGTAGTTTCGAGAAACATCATCAAAAGAAATATAAATTCATGGGGTTCCCAACAAATAGCGAGATTAAAGATGGACATATCATTTAGTATCTTTCAGCTATTTCTAGATCAGCGCGTTGTTAAATTTAGGCATCAATCTATTTGACACCAAATCGTTACCAAAAATGGCTCCTTGTTTTAATTTCTAAGTGTTGTTTCGATAAACATCATCAAAATATAATTAAATTTATGGGGTTCCCAACATTTTCCTTTACCTTCGACCCGTACACAAAGGAAATCAATGTTTTATTTTAAGTCTGGCTTCACCGCCATGATTTTAATGTTTTATTTGCTTCATCGCCATTATTTTGGCAAAGAAGAACGACCTCGAGAAAAGAGAATTTGCATTCTCTTCTCGGTCAAGCTTCTCAAAGACGGCTCCAGTTGTTGGATTGAGAATCAATCCACAACAAATAAATAAAAAAGAGTATGAAGACACCAATAGATTTTAAGTTCATACCTTAATTGTAGAGTCCCAAATTGTCAATTAGTCATCGTCCAAGGTCTGACACATCAGAGCTCCTACAAAACAAGCCAAAGAGAAGGTTGGGGTTCTCCGCAGAGAGACTCCGATGCCCAAATCAGCTCAATGTAGCCTTAGTATTAATGCAAGAATGCATGTGAAAATTTATGTAGAGATAGAATGCAAGCTAACCCTAGAAATGAAAATGAATAGGGTATATATAGTTTAGTAGATAGAGGGTATAAGAGTAATACCACGAAGCTAACAATAGTATAAACCTCAAATCCTCTCTAATGAGGTAGAGCACGTCAGCATTGATCCACCTTGATTGTTAGAGAATATCAATGTGGCAAGTGGTTATTCTGGGAATGTGCCAGACATGTTCTGATATGGTCCAACACATTAACACTCTTGGCGCATGTTTGGTAGACCCATAAGAGGACAAATTTTCCTCTCTAGGTCAAAGCCCAGTACGTAAGCAGACCCATGAAGGGTTAGCCTAGTTCTGATTGGGCAGAGCCGTAAATCTCTGCAAGCATTTAGCAATCCTACAGGTTTGCGTAGAAGAACCCTTACAGGTATGGCAGACCCGTTACAGGTATAGTGGACTCGTCAACATTTGCTCAATCTTTGGATTTTCAATGAATTGTTTATTATATAACCTATGCTGCTATTACTCTATATCAATCATTCTTACATGTTGACATCCCTTCTAAAACCTAAACTAAATAAGACTAATCTCAATTTACCAGATCGAGCCATTACATTATAGATCAATATGCTCTAATGAAAACATCAAGTGATCTCTTGTGGACCATATCAGTGAATCGATCTGTCCTTAATATTTTTATCCAACATTTATATCTCAAACTAGCTAATCTAGACAAGTCTAAAACATTTATATCTGTTTCTTAACATTTGTATCATTTTGTTTATATTCAAGCAATATGGCCTAACTAATATAATAATGTTAACAACCTAAGCATCAATATAAATGATTAAGCTTATGCACTATATAGTTTCACATTGAATCATTAAAACACACAACAATGAGCACATCATTAAAAAAAATCTCTACAAGACAATATGTGTTGTTTCTTTAATCTTCATTCTTTGTTATTTGTCCGCGACTTCTTTTTCCAATTCTTCCTCGTCATTCAGGTCTTGATTTGGAGCGTTGATCAACCCATACTAGATGAGCGATACTCTTATTTGTTTTCATTAAACGTCTCGATCTCAAACTTGTTTCATCATCAAATCTTGCTGTCACGCCCCCATTTCACTATGCTTAGTAAAACTGAGAAAACGTGACTCAAAGATAAAACGGATAACAAAAAGAAAGTGAAAGTACTTATTCTTGGATGAAAACATGGAACGTACTTCAATAAATAAGGTTTCGTGCACGAAACAAAACATCTAGAAATACTAAATACTGAAAAGAGTGTTTGCAGCGGAAATTGGATCATTTTCTAAGTCTACATGTATGAAGACATGTAAACCCCCAAGAGTCAATGCTATGAGTTCGACAAAACCATCGCTGAGCACTCCTCCTTGACATCACAGCTCAACCTGCACATTTATAAATACATGCAGGGCTGAGTACAAAAGTACTCAGTAGACACATGCCGAAATCGCATTCATACAAATATAATTGTCATGCCATTGTAAGTGAAACATAGGGATTTTTGTTTCTAAAGAACCTATGTTCACTAAATTCTTTTGTGATTCTTAAAATTCGACTGCGCAGTCTAAGTTCTGGAGTAATCAAGCATATCTGTAATTTCTGTGCATATGAGCACACATATTTTATTTTTGTATAAGAAAGCCTACACTTGATGTATAGGTTAGAAAGCCTACCTGGCTCGCTTCCTCTTCTAATTAAATTCGACCTTCTGGCTTAGTACTTCCTCCCAGTGTAACCTTAATCGAGTTTACGAGGTGAGATACTCATCTGAGTATATATATTATTTTCTACTTTGAAAGGAAATGACATCCTTATTATTTCAAGAGTTGTTCTCAAATCTCGACTAATATTCGAGTGCTTTAATCTTTTCTCTAAAAATGTTCTCTTAGGATTTCAAGCCAAGTTATAATTTATTTAAATCCTAATTTATTTAACTCAACTAATCTAACAATATGTAATAGAATAATAAAAATTCTTACTTTATACTCTTGTATTGGACTTTAGCATTATCCAGTACTTAACATAATCCATCAATTAATTCCAAGTGCGAGGAATTATTATCCTTGGCTAATTTGAGAGTTTATTCTTGATCTTTTAACTAGACTATTTTACGAGTTTTGGAGTTGCATTTCTAGAGGTGTCGTTTGAAGATTTCTAAATCAAGTTATGGTTGAGAACTTTACTACACCCAAGTATTTAATTATTGGGTAAGAGCAAATAAAAGAATTTCTAACTTGATATCTTGGTCTTTGAATCAAGATAAATAATTTCTAATAGACTTGGTAAATCTAAATTATCATACTCTAAGCATGATTTATAATTTAATCATCTCTTATGATTAAATTCTAATTAATAAATTAAATTCTAATTAGTAAATTAAATTCTCTAAATTAAATTATTGAATTTCTCATTCTTGAACTTAGTCCAAGTAGATTAAGTCTTGACTCATTAGATTAATTAATTGATCCAAGTGATTAAATAGATCTTAGCCTATTTAAATCCATTAATTGACCCAAAACACGTTATTCATCAAGAAGAGATGATTTTAAAACCCGACTTGACCAATGAAAAAAAAAAAAAACTGAAGCTATATTAGATCAAGAAGTACAAGAACTTAGAAATAAGTAAATCAAGTTGGTTAAAGTGTTGTGGAAACATCATGGATAAGAAGAAGCTACTTGGGAGCTTGAAGATAAGATGAAAGAGAAATATCACGAGTTATTTAATTAGAACGTGCAAATTTCGGGACGAAATTTTTATTTAGAGGGGAAGAATGTAATATCCCGCTATTCTACTAGTAGTTATCAAGGCACTGGAAATCGGGATAAGAAAATTTCGTTATAAAAGTTTAAAATGTCAATTAGTTAATCGATATTAGTAGCTATTATTCGTACATACTATAATTATTAGAAGAATGATATATATTATGTTAGCTTGTTTGGATAATGAAGTCATTCAAAAAGACGAAACTAATTAATTCTTGCGTTGCATAATTGATTTTAGTTCGATATGGTAATTAGAAACTTAGTTCAATTCAAGACTAAGGTTTCAAGAATTATAGAATTATTTATATTAAATAAGTGACAAGATTAATTTGGGTTATTGCAAAGAAAAGATTAATGATCACAGTTATTGTATATTGATGGGATGATATATATAGTTAAGTAGTATTGAGTTCTTTAATTAATTAGATAAATAAATAAATAACCAAGAGGTTTATTACAAAAGAAGTAGTAATAATAAAACCTATAAGTAACATAAATAGGTAGACATCCCTTCATATGTATATATACATACGCTGAGACTTATAAGAAAAGAAAGTTCAAATCTGCATTACAAGCATAATACAGAAAATATGGGGAAAGAGAGTTACATAGGATACTTATCCTACACAAAAAAAAAAATAATAGGCATGCAGCCCTATATATATATATACACGCAAACATGATTGTGTAACATGAGAAAAGGTGAACAAATCTACCTTGCAGATTGCATTCACACTCTAAATTGAATAGTTGGAAATAAAACTCTGTACCTTTAACAGCTAAATAAATATACAACATAAGTGTGAAGGTAATAAATGAAAGGAGTGTTTTTTTTTTTAAAGGACAGACCACTGCCTACACGTTTCCACTCTTTATCCCTGCACCTGCAAGAAGAAAAGATAGAGATTATCCTGATTAAAAGCTGCGCAAAGCAGATTTACAGCTACTAAATTAGACTAAGAAAGTGGACATAGGCTAGAGATAGAGGACTTTGAGGTTTAACACTCAAGTACCCCTGCATATACACAACATTTCAAACACCTTAACCATTATATATAACACTAGAAGCCCCTCATACACACTTTAGAAATCAGTCTCACACATACTAAACATATTCGGAGGAGTCCTTCATCCACATCAAGAGTCATTACAACTCAGAAGTCTTAGGAATTATTGAGGTAAAATCTCAACTTTCAGTCTTAATACTTCCATTATAGCAGTTTGAATCTTCTTTAGAACTCAAATATGAAACAAGAACAACACATTAGACTTAGTGTATGAAATTAAAAGCTGTTAAGTGTTTTAAGTTTAGGGTTGGCAACTTCGAACATAGAAGATTGAAAATCTGATTAGGTTCTGTCCTATTCTCATCAGCTAAGTACATTTTATCAACACATAGAACTATATCTATACATTCAGATTTATATTTCAGAACACACATACATATATAGATGTATTCAGATTTATATAGGTTCTGATTTCAGAACACACAAACATATATCTATGTATTCAGATTTAGAACGTAAAACATATATATATACATGAATATCTTTTGATTCTAGAACATAGACAAAGCTTAAGAGTTAAGTTCAGATTCAGAACAGAACGTATACACATTCAAACTTTAAAAGTATTTCTTTTAAGCACTTAGATCAAAACCATGTTCAGAAACTATAACCTGAAATAAGAAGTAATGAGGAGCTCTTTCCTCAACCTTCATTTTAGAAGCCAAAATTTGCAGAAATAACCAAGTATGTCAAATCCTGTGTTACAGTTTTAAAAGCTTCTAAGTATACTTAAATTCAGGATTTGAGAACTCTAAACTTATATTTTCAGATTCCATAACATAGAACATAGATATACATTTATATCTTCATATTTCAGAACATAAAATATCTTTCCAAAATTGGGAACCAAGACACATAATCAAATATTCAGATTTAGAAACCTGACTTATGAGCTTATAAACTTTCAGAAATGAAAATACAAAACTTAAATTCAGAGAATGCAAATCTGAAATAGAACTCGAAACAAGGCATAAGATGCAAGATTTCAGAACACAGACTAAAATTTAAAAATACGTCCAATGTCATTTCAGAAATAAGAACTTGTTCACTTAAAACAACTATGATATTCTGGAAAA
>JAPKLX010000715.1:30735-53539 GCA_026898415.1 Leonotis leonurus | reverse complement strand
TCCAGAACACATATAAACTGCTTTAAATCGTTATAACCTAATAACGAATAATAATCCATCTGGTCATCAAACCAGATCACTCTCAAAAGAGTTATTAGGACATATTTGTAAAGTGTGGTTTCGACATCATCAAAAAGGGGGAAATTGTTGGGAACCCCAAGGTATTTTTGGTTTTGATGATGACCTTTCGAAACACACTTAGTTCTTTTTATTAAACAGTTCTACATGTAAAGCAGATCACTACCTTTAAAGTGAATTCTGTTAGAGAACAGATTAGGAGATAACTTGAAATGTAAAGGAGTTATTCCTATAGAAGTTATTTCTATAAATAGTTTAGGATGAAGGCTAAGATTTCAAGCCAAGAAGAAATCGATCTGCTGTAACAGACAGCGACCAGATCGATAGTTACAGCGAAGCACCAGATCGATAGAGTCATCAAACAACCAGATGACATCATCCTACACATCATACCATCTTGCCACGTCAAAATTAAAGTTCATCCAACTGGTATTGGAAAGAGAATCTTTGGTTAACACATAGAAGGAAAGAGACCGTTAGCAATCTGCTTTCCATAACTCGAAGATTGAGTCAACCTTCTCTACATGGCAAGAAGAGATATGATGGACGTAATTGATTGGCAATATACCATCAATCTCACGCCAATCAACAACGGCTAGAATTTTTAATTCAATGCCTATATATTTGAAGTTCAAGATCTGGAGGAAGGGATAGAACACGCACGCGAGCTATATTGCTTACATACTCTCAAGCAATCAATCAAAAAATCCAGACTAAGAGCTTCAAAAGATTTGTGATTCTACATCACACCAACCACCTCGATTCAAGTTTGTCTTATCGAGAGAAAGGAGATCACCCTGCTAGCTAGTAGTTTTCTAGTGGTAACGTAGAGGTAATCTGTTGTAAAGGGACACGACCTTTATTTCCTGCATAAGTATCTCTCTAGTTGTGATTGATACTTGTGACTCGTTCTCCACGAGTATAAACAAGCAGAGTATCCTAGTAGTGGATAATCTGGTCTAGTTTTGACCAGATCGTGGACGTAGGGATTTCCCGAACCACGTTAAACAACTGTGTCATTTACATTCCTGCATATTTACTTTCAGTTGTTTATTATTCTCTCCATCTGCACTATCATATAAAAATCTGCATCTCAATCAATCTGCTTATCAATCTGAATAATTCCTAAGGTTTTCTGAACAAGAGCACTCATTAAATCCACCATTATTCCGCACACACAACACTCAGAAAGTAATAAGATCACTCTTATTATTGACTAAGTGTTTTCACTAAGAGAGCAATCTGTTTGGACTAAACTGGTATCGATTTGTGTATCAATCTGTTTAGTCATCTGCCGAGTAATTTTTTATATAGAATAGCTTGAACTCTCTTATAATTTGTCAAGTAAACTGAAAAGTTTGTATTTGGTGTATTCCCCCCCCCCCCCATACACCAAAACCTTGCTCTTTCGTGACCAACATCCAATTTATTCAAAAAATTAGAATCTTGTGACCGGTTCTGATACCAACTCAATGAACCCGTATGAGGGGCTCGTAATACCCATGATCCACATGTCTAATAATTTAAATAAATATGTAATTCTAATACACAAATACAACATATGAGAAATTAAATTGCGGAATAAATTTAATACCTTCTCGTTTACTAATCCACCGCTTGTGGAGAGAGGATTTGAATCTTCAGCAACGAACAAAATTTCACTCCTGACAATCGAATCTGACCTTAACTTCTAAATAATTACTCTCACCTACAATCCGACTATCGTGTGACCGATAATCCGTCGTGGTTTTTCAAAGAAGGAATAATCAAATTCCCAAGGTGACTTGTATTTGAAAAACACACTGTCTACAATTGTAAAAATGGATTTGTTCACAATTAAATAATCAATAGAAAATAAATCAAAAATCAATGATAGAAACATTTATTCTCATTCAATGGAATTGAAAGCAAGTAAGTTATAACGTCTAAGAATGACTGATGATTTGAGGTAAGCAAACCTTAACAATGGTATAAACCTGATGGTAGTGACCTGGTCTGAACATGTAGGTGACCTGATCCAGGCAAGTCAATCTGGAAATTTTGGTTATCTGGTCTTGAACAGGTCATCTTATCAATCAGGTCTTAAACATGTCAGTCTAGACAATGAGATGTCCATGTAGGACAAACTATGTGAGTAAGTCATCTCAAGCTATGAGAACAGATCAATGGCTGCAAGATAAAACCGTCAAGTCTGAGAAGCAGTTCGATGCAGTGACTTGTTGCAAGCAGGTCATGAGATCAACCTGCCCTACTGAAAGTACCAGCTAATCCAACACCTAAGCATTTTCTAGTTGTTTTACTTATGTGTTTCAGGCCTCACGTTTTTTGGGCCTAAATAGTGGACTTTGTAATATGTTTAACATTGATCTATAAATACTGTAACCGTGTGCAGTAGCCATGCAAAAATACAACATTTTGTAAATGAGCGGGATGAGATATAGTGTGAGAAAATCCTAGCCATTTTATCTGTAATTTTCATTGTTGTACGTGAATATAGATTTTTTCTTCAAGAGTGGAAATAATCGACACATCATCGGCGAAACACTATAAATCTCTTTTGCGTTTGTTTGAAATTTATTATTCTTTACTGTGTTAGTTTCTTCACGTCTGGGTACCCAATTATTTTGTTTGTTATTCACCTTAGGGTATCCACTTCTAACAAACTCCTGAATTAACGAGTAAGTACAAAGAGGGGGAGGGTGATATCCATCGCTGCGACTACAAGAAGACGACGATGTAGTCCTAACACGTTTCCTAGTGTCACACTGTTTTTGACTAACCAATGCCAATAGTCTCTCTCGTGGCCTGACCATGTCTGTCTCATGTCTGATGCAACTTCGGAATAGGAAAGGGTTTAGGATGGACATGACCTCCCGACTGTAATACGTGATGTAGTGCATTGAACGTTCTTGACCACAAAATCTGAAAATGGTCATCACACACTGCCGTTTGATTTTACCACGAATTATACTCTTCAGAACTCTCAATGATTATATAACTATCACATTCCTCAGATTTAAGCAAAACAAGAAAAACAATTAAAAATGTAAAATGTTAAAAAAAAGTGCAAATAAAAACTACTCACTCTGTCCCACTAAAAGTGACCTAATGAGACCAAAAAATTCTCATAGATTTGGTCAAACTAGACCACTTTTAGTGGGATAAGGGAGTACTATTTAATAACAAATTTAATTGCGGACGATGAAACATATTATAAACAATGTCTTTATTAACGAGCGAAATAAACTCCCATGGTATACATCGAAGGAAAGCATTTGGATCCCTATATCTTCCAACTGTTTGTCCTAGTTCTTGGTACAAGTCCAGTATGCAAAGATATAATATCCATAATGCATTATATATGTTGTATTTTCTCTCACTTGGATTGATGTTTGTTAGGGTGTAACTAAGCCACAAATACGAATTGTATGCACAACAATAATGGGTAAGAGCATCCAGATCATCTACAAGGAACCAAAACCACAACTTCACCTTTGACTTCGGCTCAGTAACATATAAAAATAATTAAACGAACATAATATGTGTCATCTTCAAGTTTAAAGTGTTGTTTTGATCGTGCACATTTAAATTAGTATTGATAAATCGTTTAAGAAGGTTCTCTGTCGTAATAGGACATCCTCGGGAAAAACTCCTTATATGCCTGAACTTGCTTGACATTGTACTCGATGCATGTGCCAAAATTACTTGGTCCAAATCATAATCCGATAATTCAGGAGAAATCACATGGACCAAAAAAACTAATCTCATGGTTCACCATGAAGATAAAATGTTCCACATCAAGATTATCATATAGAACCATACGATTAACTTAGTGAGAAAGTGTCACCACACTCTTTGGCCCGACTGTCAACTCATGAAGCGACCGAAATACCCGGTCCTAAATCTTTATATCAACGGATATCCATCGATATCTATCAAAGTACTATAAATTTGATTTACGATATAATCTCTATAGTACGTGCTAGTAGTTATTCCGAAATCTACTAAATCAAACCACATGTATTCAATTTAATTCATAGCACACAAAATTATAAATTTAATTAACATATAACAAACAAATAAAATTTTAAGTAAATGGAAATATACATAATACACAATAGAACAAATTCAACTAAGTTTGAATTTCTATGACTAAATGAACCATTATTAATATAATTTGTATTCTATCAACATTAATATTTAGGAACTATATAATAATACATAATTACATCTATAAAATCATAAAATTGAACTTAAAATACATGGTACAATAATCACAAACATGAAAAAATTAAATTTTGATCTTGAATTTAAAAATTATTGTCATTTTTCATCAAAATTTCTTAAGTCACAACCAGATTTTGATGTTCATCGACTATAATTCTAATTTATGTTACCACAAAACCTTAACATTTGCTGAAATATCTAATAATCAAATTTTTATTAGTAAATGAAAAATTCTTAATAGAATTTTGTTCTATCAACATTAATATTTAAGAACTATATAATAATACATAATTATATTTACAAAATTATAATATTGTAGGATATGTCATCACCTTAACCCTAATTGTGGGCTTGACGTCAGGCCACGTCTCTCAGATGTCGTGCGAAGGAATATGGGTACGAGAAGTGAGTTGTTTGTAGAAATCTATGCATTAGGTCAATGTGAATATGTGAAGAGATTGTAAGTTAAGGTGGAGTTCTAAAGTCTTATCAATTCATCCAGCTAAAGTGAGCTCTAGCATTAAAATGATAGCACAACCTTTCCTGATTACTCTGTCCAATTCTATCTAAGCTGTGAACTTTATTCTACTAAGAAAACGACTGTGATACATTCTATGATAATCGATCCACCACAGAGTATGCATTGTAGAAAATGAATGTTGTTTGCAATAAATAATCGACAAAAAGTAAATTACAATCCAACAATGAAAATTTATTATCATAAAATGGAATGGAAAACAAGTCTGTTACAACACCTAAAAATAAAGTATGCTTTGAGGTCTAAAAACCCTAACGATAATGCTTTGAAATCAATTAGATCGTTGGAAGATTAGCAGGTTGTCTGTGTGCATGTTGATGTGAATAGGTCGATGTTCACACTGGTTGAGCAGGTCATTGTGAAGCTCACCGATGAGAACATGTCAAGGTTTCTGCTGAAGTAGGTTATGTTGATGCTCATGAAGGAGCAGGTCGATGGCTTTGCTGCTTTATCAACCTGCCAGTCTAGAGAAGATTGGTGTCTCAGATTCAGCTAGTCTGCTAAAGTGATCTGTCTAGTTCACTCGTTCTGGGCCTATCTATATGGGTCACTATGTCGGGCTTCGCTTTGTTCCTAAGTTGATGAGCTTTTCACATTGGAATTAGGGTTTATTTTTTAATATGTGTAACCTAGTAATAGCCGTCACATCGGAAAATCAATATTCACATTATAATAATGTGTGATAAAACTTTAGATGTTTTATCCCATGAATAAGAATTCTTTTTCTGAAAATTGATGTAGTTGATACATCATCGATGAATCACTATATATCGTGTATGTTTATGATTTATCGTTTTCATCGTATTTGTTCTTTTGAACGTATGAATACCCAATTATAACATTCAAATAACTAGATCATGGAAGATGTAATCTCAATGTTCATGCTACGATTAATGGGTTACGCATTAGGGGACAAATCTATAAGTAGCTGTCTTCCTTAAGAGCCAAATACAAAAGAACATAACTGAACTAACCTAGTCTCTTTTTCACATTTAACAAATTGTCATTAAATGCACCTTTGTATTGCCTAAATTGTTTGAAAGATGCATGAGAAAACAAGCAAAAAAATGGAATAAGTGATACAGATGCTCCTTTTGAAAAGGTTAGATGAAGCGTTGGATGCTGGAGCGTTGGCGACTATACTTCCCATCCCTGGATTTAAGCTCCCTCCGTCACCATATAAAGGCGCCGTACTGGTGGTTGTTGGTGGTGGAGGTGGCTCTTTCAGAGTTGGAATGGTGGTTGGAGTAGTCGTGCTTGTAGGCGTTGCCACAGAGCCTCCTGCATTTCTGAAAATTTTGGAGACAACAGTAAATTAGGATGTAAAGTGCATAGAGAAATAAGAAATTGGGAGAGGTGTTAGGCATCAAAGTAGTCATGCTTGTAGAGTTGTATCATCCTTTCCTTATATGTTCCTAGGTATGTGATATTTATCATAATGTAGTTGTGATATGAATTGTATATATTGCTATATAAATATAGTAGAATACTAACAATAAGCAATAACAGATTAGACAAGATTTGCAATTAATTGGATCTTATGTCAAATAGAATTTAATATCTCATGTTCCATCATCATATTTCATAAAAAAAAATTATTTTATTTTTTCAATTTTAGTTTTTTATATTTTAATTTAATTTTATATATAGTACTCCCTCCGTCCCGATAAACATGACACAAAATTTTTGGGCACGATTATTAAGGAAAATATATAAAGTAGTGTAAGAGTGATAAAGATGGTGGGGTCCGCACATTTTTCAAGAGATAACTTTTACTATTTTAGAAATGTGTCAAGCTTAGTGGGACGTACAAATAAGAGAATTGTGTCAAGTTTAGTGGGACGGAGGGAGTATCATATTTCATCCCCTCAAATAAGATATATATAATTATTTTTCATATGCAATTTCACTTTTAAATAATTTTAGAGTTGATAAATTTAAAAATAAATATATAATATTTTATTTTTTTCAAATAAATATTAAGTATGATCTATTATAATATTATAAATATTTATTTTTTATAAATATTAATTAAAAAGATAAATTTACTTATAAAAATATGAGATGTCAGTGGGATACTCAATCCTATCCAATATAAAAACTTACGCACAATATTTTTTGAAGAGCAACTACAGAATAGAGAAAATAAATAAAAAGCTGCATAATTAAAACAAGGGTTGTTATGAAATGAATTTTACCTTGGAGATGAGGGGTAAACACAAGATCCATAGCCTAAAACAGAGTGAAAAAAAACGACCATTAAAAATTAGAAATATAAAAAATCCCCCAAACAAAGCATGCATAAGAAAACACAACCCTCTGTCTCTATATGCGGGTTTGTGCGAGAGAAGGATGAAGAGACAAACTTGGATCGGTGGTGGCAGTTGCGGCAGCGCCGCCGAATGAGCAGGCGTCGGGGGCGTCTCCGTGGCGCTGGTAAAAGCTGTTGATGGCATAGGAAGTGTGCGCTTGGAGAGTGTTAGGCAGATAGCAGAGGCCAGAAGGCAGAATGGGGGCGCAGTCGGCGCCGCCGCTGCATGCGTAGTCAAGAGCTCTTTGCATAACCTCTTCGCTCGCATCGCTCCTCACCACACACCACGTGGCTGCCGCCGCGGAGAAGGCGGCGCCAGCGAGTAGCAACGCCGCTTTCAACACAAGCGCCACTGCTGCCATGAGGAGTAGGAAAATTAAGGAAGGGGCAGAGTGTGGGAATAATTAAAGCGAATGATCGCGAGAAGGAGGAGGTGGCTTTCTACTTCTTTATCTTTCTTTCCCTTTTTTTCGTTTCTTTTCTTTTCTTTTGTTTTTCTTTTCTTGGGTTGAGTTTTTTTTTTCTTTATGGTTTAATGGGATATAGCTATTGCCTTTTGTTTTGTTATACGTAGTGATTTTGCTTTCATTGCTTTTTTTTTTCTTTTAGTTTTTGGAGGAATTGAACATCGAATTCTGGCTGTAAGATTCACTGGTCAAAAAGTTTTTGTTCGAGGTTCGTCTTATTTAGGATATAAATTATCTTTTATACTGCTCTTTGGCTTTTTCCCTTCCAAGATCTACTTTGAAACAATAATATTTTAAACATAACTTGGTAAAAAATAAAATTGATATGCACCATGAATAGCACTTGTTACTCTTAAGTGAAACATAAAGAAACAATTTGAATCTTGTCTAAAATACATAATTGAATGTATTGTTTTAAAGTCGAAACTTAGTCGAATGGAAATATTAATATGCATAAAAAATGATACAGTAGCCGCTAAAAAAACGATCACATAAATGCTAAAGCCCCAACTAGCTCCACCATGGGCAGGGCAACGATGGATCGGGCAATTGACAAGTATAGCTCCCACGTTAGATAAAAAAATGTACAAATGAATCTTGATATTTTGTCAATACTATCGCCCCACCGTTACTCCCCACCCTTACTGATTGACACAATTTAATGTAGTCACATATAATGCTTTAATAACACATCAATACACAATTTATTACTATAATTTTTAATTTTTATGATTTTACATTAAATAATATAAAATTATACTCTTATCAAAAAACTCTTATCATAAGGTGAGATTTAATAGAAGATTAATTAAAAATTCAATATTTATCTACGAAACATGTCACCTCAACTGCCGCCGGAGAGAGAGTTTTTGGTTTCGTCAAATTTTAAAAACTTAACACTATGATGAAATTTGTAGCACGAAGTCTAGCATATTTTTCTTTCTTATGTTCTTCTAGGCCCCTAAGTTGAACGAGAGAGAAGAAAAGAAAAAAAATACACAACACCTCAAGAAAGAATATTTGTCTCAAGACATTATAAATTATTGAGAATAAACTTATACAAATAATCATGAAAATAAAAAATAATACGAGAATTATTAACCAGTTGATCTTGCGACCATACCTGGGAACAATGTCAAGCCAAATATTTAAATATGATTTTTGAATACAGTATATAATGGGAGGATACATCGATCTATTTATAAATAGATAATGAAACTTTAAAGGTCCAAGATATAGCAGTGCTACTATAACTAAAAAAAAACATGTCTGATTGTACTTGTTCTCCCAACAAGATCATTTGATGCTAAGTATGCATCAACCTAACCAACCAGCTTAGACTCTTGTCATGTAAACAAAAAACATTGAGTGTGGTGCCTCTCAAGTGTCGAGTGATGGATCCCTATTGAAAGAGCCCACATTTTCTCATGATCTCATAGGACTGACATTTCGAATAAAAAATATGCAATTTTAATCCATATAAGAATATGATAGGGAGTAATATCAACACTAATCTCTAAGTGAGTAGAAGAAGCCCATTCCACATACCTTTGGGAAGTAAATCAGGCTCTGATATATGCAGAACTAAGGAAAGGTGTGAGGACTGCTAGGCTCTAATTAACATCCAGATGATAGGATTTGAGCCCTTATCACCTCTGAACTTGATTACCATTGTAGCATACCTTGTGAGGTATGAATGTAAGGGGTCTGCCAAGTATGAAAGTCACGTTTGTGGTACTGGCCGACATATGTCAGTTTCGTATCTGACATATGTCATAGTTAGAAAAATATGCGACGATAGCGCCCAACTACCATAGCGGGGACCATTGCAACGTGACAATTAATGATTGGTTAAGGTTCATTTACACACATTATTATACATCTGAGATATATTACTGATTTACTCTTCATATGCCTACGTATATATACCTAGAGATGACAATGGACCGGATCTTATCTGGTACAGATCCAGATCCAGATCCATTTTTTTTCCATGTTGTCCAAATCCTTTGGATCTAAAAAATTAAGACCCTTACCCAAATCCATTGGATCTACGGGTCCACGGGTCCAGATCTAGATCCATATTTTTTAAAACAAATATTTAAATCGAGAAAAAATATTCAAACACTAAAGTTTTCATCTAACAACAAATATAAGTTCGTACACTATGAAAATGACATAATCATTCAAATGAGTACATTCCAAGAACCAATAGTTGTAACCATCAAACTCAAAGTCTTCAATATTGTTACTGCTTTCGACAACATCAACATCCTACATTAATCAAGAAAGCAGATTGTAAGATATATATATATATATATATAAGCATAAGACTAAAGCAAATTAATAAAATTACCATGTCAATGAAATCAATTTGTTCTCCATCTTCATCGGAATCTTCGGTAACGGTGGAGCAAGCATGTGGGATTTTTATTGTACCTTTGCTAATAATAAAAAATATATGTAAATTATCATTAAGTTAAACAAGTAAACATAATTAAACTAAATAGATGATGATGCATTTTGGGATATAAAAAAATAACTATTACCTTTTTTATCATCAACCATCCAATTTTGCAAACACATCAATGCTTCCACCCATACTAAAAGCACTCTCTGAAGCCACCAAAGAAACCGGGATAGCTAGAATATCCTTGGCTATTTTCTGCAAAGTAGGATATGTTTGGTCCATTTTCCACCAATTAAGAATGTCAAAATTATCATTCTCAGGTATAGTATCTTCATCCAAGTAGTGTTCAACCTCACCCCTCACATTCACCTTTCGCTTCTTTGTTTTCTTAGATATAACATACTCATCCTCTTCTTTTTTCTGGTTGATAATAAATCTTGATTCTTGTTCATATCATTTCTCGTTTGATATTCAAGAACAATGTTGGTCCCGAAAGAGCAAGGTTTGGTGTATGGGGGGGGGGGGGGGCAATACACCAAATATAAACTTTTCAGTTTACTTGACTAATTTTAGAGAGATTTAAGCTTTCTGAAACCAGATTGATAATCAGATCGACCTCGTTCTGTCCAAGCAGAATCTCTCAAGTGAGTAACACTAAACAGAGATCAAGAATGATCTTATTTTCTAGCAAAGCGTTGTGTGCGGAATAATGGTGGACTTAGTCGGTGCTCTTTGTTTAGAAAAACCTTTTCAAAACTTTAACAAGTATTTAGCAGATTGATTAAGAATGCAGATTTGAATGCATGTTAGTGGATAAAACAACTGGAATATAAAATGCAGAAAGTAAATAACATAGTCATTTTACGTGGTTCGGGAAACCCCCTACGTCCACGGTCTAATCCAAACTGGATTAGATATCCACTACTAGGATACTCTTCTTATTTATACTCGCTGAGAACGAGCCAAAAGTTTCAGACACAATCTGGTCGAAACTTATGCACGAATAAGGGTCGTGTCCCTTACAACTTACAGAAAACTACTGTAAACTGGATCTTTTCACGTTAATCCACTAGAAAACTTCTAGCTAGCAAAAATCTCCTTCTTTCTTTCTTGATAAGACAGACTTGAATCGAGGTGTGACTACAATCACGAACAGTTCGGAACACGATCTGGTGAGTAGAAATCTTCTCAGTAAATGCTTCGATGAATGAGATGATTTCTGGGCAGAGTTACAGCTTGTAGATGGTAGATGAT
This sequence comes from Leonotis leonurus, assembly GCA_026898415.1. Classification (NCBI taxonomy): domain Eukaryota; kingdom Viridiplantae; phylum Streptophyta; class Magnoliopsida; order Lamiales; family Lamiaceae; genus Leonotis; species Leonotis leonurus. Next base: position 42,254 of record JAPKLX010000715.1, on the reverse strand, counting down.
CTTGAATACGTATATTGCTCTCACTTACTTACCCTTCTGCCAGTCTTTGTTCCGACCTTATAGGTGTAGAATTTGAAATTCTAACCGTTGAGCTTGATTGGTTTGAAGTAAATGTGATTTCACCAATCAAGGATAATGAATCCCTAATTTATCTCCTCTTGCCTTCTAATTGAGGTTGACAGAATCTTCTAAGTTTGGTAAGCAGATTGTTTGACAGATTCTGCTTTCCTTTTTCTTTTCTTGATTGATTCTCTTCCTTCTAAGGTACGAAAGGCGTAGTTTATGTTTGGAGATTCACAGACACTTAGTCGACATCATCTGGTTTCCATTCTTAAGTGTCGATCTGGTTGATCTGGTTCAAGTTTCTGGTTGCGTTGATCTGGTTCAACTTTCTCGTTGGATTGATCTGGTTCAACTTTCTGGTTGGATTGATCTGGTTCAACTTTCTGGTTGGATTGATCTGGTTCAACTTTTTGGTTGCGAAGATCTCGTTCAAATTTCTGGTTGGATTGATCTCGTTCAAATTTCTAGTTGGATTGATCTGGTTCAACTTTCTGGTTGCGAAGAGAGGATAGTTCTGTTGAATCTTTCTGTCTGCTTCTGTCTGTTTAACGTTCTGGTCCTTCTGACTGACTAAAATAGAATGATTTTATAGGATGAAGCAAGATAAGACAAATTAAGAAATCAGAGGAAAAATCCATTCTCCTATCAGATACACTTTATATGTTAGTGTTTTGTTACATATGGAGCAGATCGAGGTAACACAGAACATGAACAAACCTAAGTGTGTTTTCAAGAGAACATCATCAAAACTTAAGTTATTTTGATGATGTCGAAACCACACTTTAAAGGATAACCAAAGTAAAACATATAACATGTTCTAGTGAGGTTAGCAGATTGTTATTTAAGTTTATATAACAATCAAGAACATAAATGTAAGTTTTTGGACAATGAGATTTTGTCTTCAGAAAATCCACATATATTAATATGAGTTGATGAGTACAAGTGGAAGACAGAGAGATAAAAGACAAAAAGCAGACAAGATAAAGATTTTTATGAAAACCATCTGGATGCTCCTCCTTTCTTAATCTTCTCTCGTTGGGCATCAGAGACTAGCTGGATGCTTTCATAAATTCCATCTCTCACCCTGGCGTAATTCGGATCGTGGTTGTCGATCTTGTATCCTTTGATTTTGGCCAGTTGATTGATGTAATTCAGGATATAGGTCTTATCTGGAATATTACTTCCTGGGATCGTTGGGCACACCATATATTCCTTTTCTGGAGCTTTGATCTTGATTTTGGCTTCTGATACAGCTGTTCTGATCCTTTGTATCAAGCTCTTGTCACTGAAGTTTTCCAAATACCTATTAAAGTCCTCGTCTGGTGTTGATTCAGAATAGGTTGGCTCTTTTAGAAAGTATCTGTTCAAGATGAATCCTTGCTTGACTTTCTCCCAGTCGTTCTGGTCATCACTTTGGACCCATGCATCAGTTGGTGTCTGCTTTTGTAGAGAAAGATTCCATGAGAAAGTCTTTTTCTTCTTCTTCTTGGACTGAGTAGTAGATTGGGAGGACTGCTGTTGAGAGCGTTCTGCTGAAGATGGTGAAGAGAAGGTCGTTTGGAAAGATTTTTCTCTCGCTTCTTGAGCGGCTATCTTCCTCTCTCTTTCTGCCTGCTCTTTGTAAAATTGTGCTCTGAAAACAGGATCACAGGCTTGCTCCATGTTTACTCCAAACAGCAGCAGTTCTGCTATCTGTTCTCCCTCATCTACTAGCATTTTGCCCTTATCTTGGGATTGGCTTTGTTGCTTCTGTGTAGGGATACTAGAATGAGTCTGTTCTGGTTCAAACAGAGTAGGATCTGGCCTCTCTTTTATTGATTTTCCCAGTACAACAGCAGATGGTATTTCTTCTCCCACATCTTCTGCTTCTGTCAGCAAATTCTTCACTTTACCCATGCTCTTACCGCTTGAGATTTCCCCCTTTTTGACATCATCAAATAGGGACTTGATGAGTGTGCGAAGCGAGTTAATCTCCTCCTTCATTTTATCCATCATCTCTTCAGCGTCAGACTTGAACCCAAGCAACAGATTGACTATTTGATCAGTCGCATTCATTTTCTGTTCAAGCCTGCTGTTCATCGTGGTGATTGTTCTGTCATAGGTTTCTTGTAATTCTTCCACTGCAGATATCCGAGTGCTTTGATGCTCAAATTCTTTGGGATTCGGATAGAGCAGATCATCCAAGACATCCATCTGATGTTGCTTCATTAATTCCACAAATTTTTCGTTTTCGAAGGCAGCAAATTGAGAATGTATGGACAGAGTGACTGCTTCCTTCATCTCAGTAGTAATTAGATCCGCCTTCTGTGCAACTGCAACTTCAATGGTCTCATGCGGTTTGACCAGAAGGTCAGCTACCAGTGTGGTCGCCTTCTGTGCTTACTCTTCTACGTCTTCTAGGCGGATAGTGAGTTTTGCTTGGTCTGCTTCATTGGCCATTCTATCGTCATCAATCTTTTTGTCAAGCTCCTTCTGTACTGTTCTGAGCTTTCTTCTGATATCAAGATCCATATCATTGATGTAATCCTTTTTATGTTGGTTAAAGTCAGTGAGAATTTGAGTGGCTTTGTTTTGAAGCGTGTTGCAAATGTCGGTCAGCTGGTCTTCCACTCGAAGGGTGATCAGATTGTCAATTTGAATTATTGAAGGATTTGGTCTCCTGTTCCAAGAGTTCCTCCATCTCATAGAAATGCACATTTTTATTCAGTTTATGGGCTACCCCTGGAGTGTACAGCTCGTTGCTAGGTTCGCCGTCAATGGTCTATCCCACTGGGGTGTCGTCAATTGGATCAAGGTTAATGACGGGGATCTTCTTAGGCTTTTTCGTTGGCAGTTCTGGTGATGGAATTTGTTGATCTGGTTGTGCAGGAGCCTCCATCTGTGCATCTGATTCTGTGGCTTCATCTGGGACACTTGAAAAGAAATCCATTTTATCCGTATAAAATGATTTCAAGTCAATCTACAGAAGTCTTGCCTCATGCTTCATGAGCGCAAGAATGAGTTGTCGGTATTCTATCCGTACTTCACTGACCGTGCTGGCTTGAAGTAGATTAAGCAGAGTGGCGCATCGAATATGTAGTACTCACTGTCCTTGACCAGTAAGTAAAGTTTAACGCGCTTGGCTGCTCCCAGACATTCTGGGAAAAGATGAATACCAGAGAATTCTTGTAATACAGAATGTTATGCTTCATTCTCCAACAAGTTAATAACGCCCTCTGCTTGGCGTTTCTTCTCTTCTTCCTCGTCAACAGATTTTGCCTCCTCTTCATCCTCACTTATTCTTTGAATTCTGTTCGGTGAGGGTGTGGGTGTTCTGGCTGGAGAAAAATCTTTCTCCTGGTTTGGATTGTAACTTGATTTTGGTTCCACAAATAATGATTCTGTTTGTGGAGCTTCTGTTGGTGCGAACTCAGCTTGTGATGCTTCCTCTCCTTGATCTGGTCTAACTTGTTTGGATTGTTCTGGCAGAGAGTGTTGTGTTGCTGCTTCTGGTGGTGGTGAGGACTTGAACTTTCCTCAGTCTACGCCTCTTCTACTTAGGCTGAGAAGCAGAAGTTTCTGTATCAACAGAACTACCCCTTTTTACTGTTGATCTTCGTGCTGCTTTTTCTTTCACAACTTTCTCCTTGGTCGCTTTTCCCTTTTGTATTTCAACACCTTTGGTAGGTGGAATTCATGTTGGATTTGAACTTCCCATCTCAAGAAGTACAGCGTGATGCACTTCATTAGTAGTTTTGTTGAAGAGTGCTGGAGTCAATCCCATGGACATCTCAATCTGATGTTGATCCTTGGGTATGGTAAGACTTGTGTTGAACTCCACAACATTCTCCCAGACTTGTTGTTTGAAGAATCTTTCCACCATTAGACTAATTTTGGTGGAGTGGCGCAGATTCCTTCTAACTTCCACTGAAACTCCTCTTCCTCTGCTGTCTTTGGTGTAGGTTACCAACTTGGCTTCTTTAGCCATCAAATCAAATAAAATTCGGCTCCAGTTGACTCTAAGATTGAGTACAACAGCCGTGAGAATTCTGAATTTCTCCAGAGTCACCTGGTCATAAGATCCACTGTGGTTGAGAAAAATTCTCTGGACCAGTTCAAACATGAGCTTGAACCTAGGTTGGAGTAGAGATCGATGAAACATCCTTCCAGTATATGCAATGGGTATCACCATCATCATCTCCACTGCTGCTTGAAGTTGGTCATGGGTGATTTCGTCCAATGTCAGTCCCTCATCCTTCAACCGGTATGCCTAGTTGATCATTGCTATGACATTGTAGGTTTTTTGCTGGTCATATCCCCTATGGGCATCAACACGTTGGCTTCATTGCCATTCTTATCACTTTGCCATGTCAAGTAAAAGGTTGCTACTTGTTTCGCCAAGAACATGTTGGGATGTGAAGTAACAATGTTACAGAATCCTAAAAACACAGGAACATACAGAGAACATATATATATTCATCATTTTATGTCATTATCAAGTATGAATATCCCAAGCACATGTACAGTTAATACATATCATTCAAAGCACTTTCCTAGAAAAAGAGAATATAAACAGTATACAAAGCACATATTAAGTTGCAGATGAAGAATTTAAGAACTTAAAAACCTTTGCAACGACTAATCATGGCAAAAATTTCTTCGAGTTTGCGAAACCCGTGAGTATCAAGGACTGCGTAAGGTTCGGGGGAAAGAAACTTCTGAACCTCAGCCACATGTTGGAGAAACAAGGAAGTTTGCGGTGCCATGATCACACACAAGAAGCTTTGAAAGAGTTTGCAGAGAAATCAAATCTGAGAAATTCTTAAGTGCTTAGAGATAGTAGTGCTCAGTGCGATGTAAGTGAAGGTGAATGTATGAACAACACATATATATAAGAAAATAATCAACGACACAGATGAAAGGGATAAAAATTGGAGGGTTGGATGAGTATCTCCCTTTTTAGGTTTTCCCGCTTTAGCCTTTTGTTTTGCCGCCTTTCCTTGCGTTTGATGTACGCGCTTAATCCTAGGGTTGTAGGATAGAGTGTGCGTATCGTCCTATCCACTGCAACTTTCCTTTTCCTTTTCCTGCAGAGATTTTCTCGATCACAGTTTCCAAAGATGTGCTAATCATCACAATTATAGGAGATTTAGTAAATCTAGGTTAGAAAATAACTTAACAGACTGTAATTTAGGAGATTAATCATGGACAGTGACGTCTTTCATCTAGGACGCTTCAATTTTCTCGAAAGTTCCCCCTTGACTCAGTAATTATTTGAAAATAATTTCCACGTGGCATTTCTTCAATCTGGGCAAGTTTTGACACGTGAAATCTTTATTTCCTTCTGGTCTGTCGTTCTGGTGACGTTCTGATTTGTCATTCTGGTGACGTTCTGGTTTGTCATTCTGGTGCCGTTCTGGTTTGTTATTTTGGTGACGTTCTGGTTTGTCATTCTGGTGCCGTTCTGGTTAGTTATTTTGGTGACGTTCTGGTTTGTCATTCTGGTATTGACTTCACTCTATCATCCAGATTTAGTAGTCCAAGCTTTCCACATAGTATCTTGAATCTTTCTTCTGGTAGAGCTTTAGTCAAAATGTCAGCACGTTGCATATCTGTGTGAATCTTCTCGATCTGGATATGCTTTCTCTCCACATGATCTCTAATAAAATGATGTCTCACATCAACATGCTTGCTCCTTGTATGAAGGACTGGATTCTGTGTTATTGCTATTGCACTTGAACTGTCACAAAATATAAGTATCTCCTTTACATCAATCTCGTAATCCTTTAGTTGCTGCTTCAACCATAATATTTGTGCACAACAGCTTCCAGCAGCCATGTATTCTGCTTCTGTTGTTGATGTGGCAATGGATGTTTGTTTCTTTGAGAACCAAGATATCAACTTGTTTCCGAGAAACTGACATGTACCAGAAGTAGACTTTCTGTCCAATTTGTATCCTGCATAATCTGAATCAGAATAGCCTGTTAATTCAAGGTTGTCGTCGCATGGATACCAGAGTCCAATGTGAACTGTTCCTTTAAGATATCTAAGAATCTTTTTAACAGCTTCCATATGTGATTCTTTGGGATTGGCCTGGTATCTGGCACATACTCCAACTGCGAATGTAATATCTGGTCGACTTGCAATAAGATACAATAGTGAGCCAATAATGCCTCTGTATTGGGTTATCTTTGTTGGATTACCCTCTGGATCTGGATCTATCTTCCCATTGGTCTGCATTGGAATTTTGACTGGTTTACTATCCTTTACTCAAAATTTAATGACCAGATCGTTAATGTACTTTGCTTGATTCACAAAGATACCATTTGGTAACTGCTTCACCTGTAAACCTAGAAAGAAATTCATCTCGCCCATTATGGACATTTGATATTTGTGTTTCATTAGTTCAGCAAATTTTCCACACAGATAGGCAGATTGTGATCCAAATATGATATCATCAACATATATTTGGACCAAAAGGATATTTTGTTTGACTTTGATGATGAACAATGTCTTGTCAACAGAACCTCTTCTAAAACCTGATTCCAGCAGGAATGTTGATGAAGTTTCATACCACGCTCTGGGTGCCTGTTTCAATCCATAAACAGCTTTCTCTAATCTGTATACTTTCTGGTCTGAATTTCCTTCTTCAAAACCAGGTGGTTGCTCAACATATACTTCTTCTTCAAGTATACCATTTAGGAATGCACTTTTAACATCCATCTGGTAAACTTTGAATTTCTTGTATACTGCATATGCTAGGAATAGTCTGATTGCTTCCAATCTGGCAACTGGTGCAAAAGTCTTATCAAAATCAATGTCTTCCTGTTGACTATATCCTTTTGCAACTAGTCTGGCTTTGTTTCTGACTACTTCACCGTTCTCATCTCGTTTATTCTTGAATACCCATTTGACACCTATCACTCCTTGATGCTTTGGTCTGTCTACGATATACCAAACTTGGTTCCTTTTAAACTCGTTAAGTTCTTCTTGCATAGCCATAACCCAGTCTGCATTTTTGAGTGCTTCAAAAGCATCAGATGGTTCAACGCGTGATAGATAGCAACTAAGGAGTGCGCTTTCTCCATGCATTCTTCTGGTTCTCACTCGATCTGATGGGTTCCCAACAATCTGTTCAGGAGGATGATTGTCTTGTATCCATCTCCTTCTGCTGGACATCTCTTCTTCTGATATCTCAGGCTCAGCTTCATTGGTTTTGTCCTCTAATTCTGGGTGTGATGTTGAAGTTGCTTGAAAAGGATTTTCAACTTCTGCTTCTTCAATTTCTTGATTATTATTCCAATCATTTGTATCTCTTAATTCTTCTGGTTGATCTTGAGCTTGCTCAATATTGTCTTCTTCTTCGGGTTGGTTATCTTCTGGTGGAGTCATCGATCTGTCTAGATCCAGAACGATGTGGTCGGTTCTTCCTTGATGTGAGCTTGTTGCATCAGCATTTGGTGGAACATCAATTTCACTCTCTTCTGCTGTATTCCAGATTAGAATATCTTCTAATAATATTCCTTCTGTTCTCTTGTGATCGCTCTGGTTTTGAGTATGTTCATCACATGTCTCTCTGTAATTGACAAAAGTTTCATCAAAAACAATATAAGGTGTTACCTCCACAATATGAGTCTTCTTGTTGTAAACCCTATAAGCTTTACTAACATCAGAATATCCTAAGAATATTCCAGGGTCAGTTTTACTATCAAAGATTTTCAACTGAGATTTCCCATTATTATGAATGTAACACAGACAACCAAAAGTACGAAAGTATTGTATCCTGGACTTTCTGTTGTTCCAGACTTCGTATGGTATCTTCCGATGTCTAAGAGTAACCACCGATCTGTTCTGTGTATAGCAGGCCGTGTAGATGGCTTCTGCCCAGAATTTCTTTGGTAATCTGGTTGCATTAAGCATGGTACGAGCTGCTTCTTTTAATGATTTGTTCCTTCTTTCAACTACTCCATTCTGTTGAGGGGTTCTTACAACAGACGTTTGATGTGTGATTCCCATCTGGTTGCAATAGTTCTCAATCTTCTGATTTAGGAATTTTGTTCCACGATCTGTTCTGATGGTTGTAACAGAAGCTTCCTTTTTCTTGGAGATTTTGTTGAGGAAATTTGGCAGCTTTTCCAATGTCTCTTTCTTCTTATATAAGAAGATTACCCATGTGAATCTTGAATAATCATCAATAATAACCAGAGTGTATTTCCTACCATTTATACTTAATGGCTTGACTGGACCAAATAAGTCTAAATGTAGTAACTCTAAGATTCTGGTAGAAGATTGAACAGATTTGCTAGAAAATGATGATCTGGTTTGTTTCCCAGCTTGACATGCTTCGCAGATGTGGTTCTTGTCATATACTTGATCTGGTAATCCTTCGACTAGTTTCTCTCTTGCAATCTTATTGATTGTTTAGAAATTGAGATGACTTAGTCGTTTATGCCATAACCAACTTGTTTCTGATATTGTCTTAGTAACTAGACATGTCTCAATCTGGTTAAGCCACTGCACAATATATAGTCTGTCCTGCAATTTTCCGGTAAGAAGAGTCTCATCTCCTTCCTTGCTTTTCACAAAACAGTTGTTAGCATCAAAAATAATCCGAATTCTATTAGCACAGAATTGGCTAACTGAGAACAGATTATGACTAAGACCCTCGATATATGATACATTAGAAATAGTGGTCTTGCCAATAGTAATATTACCATAGCCTCTGGTGTAGCCTTTTGAGTTACATCCAAAGGTTACCTGTGGTCCTTCTCGTTCCACATAGTCTGATAGAGCGTTCTTATCACACGTCATGTGTTTTGAACATCCACTATCAATAATCCAAATTGTTCCCTTTGCTATTTTACTCATTCTTGTAGTTCTTCGGTCCTGCAATTAATTAATTTTAGCTACCCTTTCAACAAGTGGGTGCTTGGTTAGTAGCAAATGTTCCCTTGGGAATCCAGATAAACTTAGTATCAGGAACACATATATAACAAGTAATTCTTCTTCCAATATCATCTATTCTGGTTATGGCTTTGTAGATATGAGGATGATTTCTCTCAATATTGTCCCAATTTATTTTCCTTTTGTTGGTTGAAGAAATCTTGAAAGGTGTCTTCTGCTTCGGTCTTTTATCTGTTTTCTCATATTGAGCAGATTAACCTTTCTTCTGATAGTATCTTTTGTTCCCTGTTTCCTTCATCATCAACTTATGAGGTTGATCTTTCTTGTTCTTGAGATCCTTAATTTTATCTGGTATATTCTCCCTTTCAGCACCAAACTGAGTCTTGCTGGAACTCCCATTGTAGCCTAGACTAGCTCTCCCTTTCTGTTGCATATCAATAATCATTTTAGCTCGTTCTTGACTCTTGTTGATTTTTCTCATATTCTCCATATTTTTCTTCAATTTCTCTTCTACTACATCCTTTCTATGAATCACGTCTTTCACCTTGGAGTTGAGTGTATATATCTCTGCATCTTTTGTTTTGATCTGCTCTCCAAGATTATTTATTTGTGCAGAAAACTTGGTGTTTGCTTCACTCAAGAACTTCACAGTGTCACTCAGCTTGTCATTTTCCTTTATGACTTCAGAAAACAAGTTCTTTATGCTGGTGTAGCTTTTGAACATCTCATTAATTTCATCCCATGTTACTTCTGGTTCATCTTCATTTCCTGAATCATATACAGGTTTATTTGAAGAAAGAGAAACATGAGAGTTTACCTCATTCTGGTCGAGTCCATTGTCTAGACCCATGTAGCATTCATCCCATTCTTCATCTATTTCTTCTGCATAGAATGATTCATCATCTTCTGATGAACTGTCTGTCAGATGACTTGAGCTGCTAGAGTCTTCTTCTGCTATCATGGCCTTGCGTTGGGCTCTGAGCTTACGATTTCTTTCTTCTTGCTGGAGGAATGATCTGATCCATGTATCCTTCTGATGTCACATTCGTGAACAGCCAGATGGTCAAATAGAGCTTCTACGGACAGATCGTTGAAATCAGCACGTAGTGGTTGCATTGCTGAATAAATCTCCCAACTTGGTGGTAATGCTCTGAGAATCTTAAGATTCTTCTCTCTCTGTGTGTACTTGTTCTTATTGAAGGCAGAGACTTCAAGTAACACTTCTATGAACCTGTTCTTCATCTGCTCGATGGTTTCTCCAGGTTTCATCTTGAATTCATCGAACTTGTTACACGCTAGAGATAACTTGTTCTCGATCATTGCTTCAGAACCTAGACTTAGTTCTCTCAAGGCTTCCCACATCTCTTTGGCTGTGTCAAGATCTTGGATCTTAGCCAGATGAACTCCTTTTACAGTACTGGAAATAACTCATTTGGCAAAGTCATCAAGATTTGCTTCTCTTCTTTCTTCAGATGTGTACTTTTTGGGATCTTTTAGTACGTCCTCCTTGACCACTCCAGTTTCAGTGATACTGGTTGTTTCTTCAGAAATTACTAATGGCCCTTCTTCAATCACTTTCCACATCAAACAGTGATGAGCTTTGAGGCACATCTTGATTCTGAAACTCCACTCTCTATAACTTTGGATGGAGAATTCTTCACATGTCCTGATAACAGATGATTCCATAATGACAGATAGGATGCAGATGAATGAAAAGAGGTTTTCTAGATCTATTCAAGTGGACCACGGAGGTTTCACCTTAGTGAAAACAGAAACAATGGTCTTATGAACCACTGCTCTGATACCACTTGTTGGTCCCGAAAGAGCAAGGTTTGGTGTATGGGGGGGGGAATACACCAAATACAAACATTTCAGTTTACTTGACTAATTTTAGAGAGATTGAAGCTTTCTGTAACCAGATTGCTAATTGCGACAGAACAGATTGATAATCAGATCGACCTCGTTCTATCCAAGCAGAATCTCTCAAGTGAGTAACACTAAACAGAGATCGAGAGTGATCTTATTTTCTTGCAAAGCGTTGTGTGCGGAATAATGGTGGACTTAGTCGGTGCTCTTTATTTAGAAAAACCTTTTCAAAACTTTAACAAGTATTTAGCAGATTGATTAAGAATGCAGATTTGAATGAATGTTAGTGGATAAAACAACTGAAATATAAAATGCAGAAAGTAAATAACATAGTCATTTTACGTGGTTCGAGAAACCCCCTATGTCCACGGTCTAATTCAAACTGGATTAGATATCCACTACTAGGATACTCTTCTTATTTATACTCGCTGAGAACGAGCCAAAAGTTTCAGACACAATCTGGTCGAAACTTATGCACGAATAAGGGTCGTGTCCCTTTACAACTTACAGAAAGTGTTGGGAACCCTAAAGATTTTAGTGTTGATGATGGTATCTCGAAACACACTTAAATTAGAACAAAATCTGTTCTCCGTATAAAACCAGATCACTATAGATAAAGTGATTTGTGTTATGGAACATATTAGGAGATGACTTAAAATATAAAGGAGATGTTCCTATAGAAGTCATTCTCAAAATAGAATAGGATG
>JAPKLX010000715.1:0-30725 GCA_026898415.1 Leonotis leonurus | reverse complement strand
TGCCGAGCAATTTCTTGTATAGAATAGCTTGAGCTCTCTTATAAACCGTCAAGTAAAACTGAAAAGTTAGTATTTGGTGTATTCCCCCCCCCCATACACCAAACCTTGCTCTTTCGGGACCAACAGAAAGCTACTGTAAACTGGATCTCTTCACGTTAATCCACTAGAAAACTTCTAGCTAGCAAAGATCTCCTTCTTTCTTTCTCGATAAGACAGACTTGAATCGAGGTGTGACTACGATCACGAACGGTTCGGAACATGATCTGGTGAGTAGAAATCTTCTCAGTAAATGCTTCGATGATTGAGATGATTTCTGGGTAGAGTTACAGCTTGTAGATGGTAGATGATCTTGAATACGTATATTGCTCTCACTTACTTACCCTTCTGCTAATCTTTGTTCTGACCTTATAGGTGTAGAATTTGAAATTCTAATCGTTGAGCTTGATTGGTTTGAAGTAAATGTGATTTCACCAATCAAGGATAATGAATCCCTAATTTATCTCCTCTTGCCTTCTAATTGAGGTTGACAGAATCTTCTAAGTATGGTAAGCAGATCGTTTGACAGATACTGCTTTCCTTTTTCTTTTCTTGATTGATTCTCTTCTTTCTAAGGTACGAAAGGCGTAGTTTAGGTTTGGAGATTCACAGAAACTTAGTCGACATCATCTGGTTTCCATTCTTAAGTGTCGATCTGGTTGATCTGGTTCAACTTTCGGGTTGCGTTGATCTGGTTCAACTTTCTGGTTGCGTTGATCTGGTTCAACTTTCTGGTTGGATTGATCTGGTTCAACATTCTGGTTGGATTGATCTAGTTCAACTTTCTGGTTGGATTGATCTAGTTCAACTTTTTTGTTGCAAAGATCTGGTTCAACTTTCTGGTTCGATTGATCTGGTTCAACTTTCTGGTTGCGTAGAGAGGATAGTTCTGTTGAATCTTTTTGCCTGCTTCTATTTGTTTAACGTTCTGGTCCTTCTGACTGACTAAAACTGAATGATTTTATAGGATGAAGCAAGATAAGACAAATTAAGAAATCAGAGGAAAAATCCATTCTCCTATCAGATACACTTTATATGTTAGTGTTCTGTTACATATGGAGCAGATCGAGGTAACACAGAACATGAACAAACCTAAGTGTGTTTTCGAGAGAATATCATCAAAACTTAAGTTATTTATGGGGTTCCCAACAAACAAGATTATCAAGATTTTTCCTAACTTTTCTCACTTCTCTTTCAGAATCATCTCCATACAACTTAGCATAATAGAATATCACACAATCTATTTTGTTTTTTGGATCTAAAATTGAAGCAACAGCTAGGAATCTGCTAATATGATCCCAATATTTGTCAAACTTCTCAATCATACTCTTAGCCATAATTCGAATGGTCTCAACATCACTTTGCACCCATCTTCTTAAAGCAAGTTTAATCTGACAGACCTTTCGAAAAAATAAATTAGAAGTAGGATGATTTCTTCCAGAAAATACTTTAGTGGCCTTGTAAAAAGTCTCCAACTTCTCACAAACAAGACCTGCCAAAATCCAATCGTGTTCACTAGGAATAACAAATTTCAACTTCTTATTTAAAAGCTTCAATTTACTGAAAATATCCTTGAAAGGCAAAGAAGTTTGAAGCATTAAGAAAGTTGAATTCCACCTAGTCTTACAATCAAGAACCAACCTTCTAGGCTTAGATACATTCAGCATTCGACAAGCATCATCAAATTTTTCCACCCTTTTAGGAGTAGACATCCAAAACACAATGCAATCTCTAACCTTTTCAATAGCAGGAGCAATCACGGCTAAACCATCATTCACAACCAAGTTTAAAATATGAGCACTACACCTCAAATGCAAAAAATCTACACGTAGCATAAGAAAATTAAATTCCAAATTTTCCTTTAAAATACTCATCATTGCATGATTCATGGAGGCATTATCAAGTACCACATATGAAATCTTATTTTCCAATGAATAATGAGATAAGAAATCCATCAAAACCTTTGCAAGAATTGGGACAGTGTGTGGAGAACGTACATAACAAAACATAAACAAACAATAAATTTATAGTTACTAACATATAAATAAATTATATAAAAACATGTCCATATAAAAATAAGTATTAAATAAGGTTTATTACCTTAGAGTACGGTTATGTAGAATCCATTCTTGATCAATAAAATGAAATATGACTGCCATATAACCTTTTCTTTGATTAGAAGTCGTCCACATATCAGTAGTTATTGCAACTCTACTATCGTTGTGTACAAATAATTCTTTCAACGAATTCCTCTCATCCTTGTACGTCTTCACAATGTCACTCTTCAGTGTATTCCGAGAAATCATTTTAAATGATGAATTAAGGCCCTTGACAAACCTCTTGAAACCGTTGTGGTCCACAATGGATAAAGGATACTTGTGTATCACTACCATGCTAACCAAGTCCTTTCTCGAAATATCTTGATCAAACTTTGGAATTTTTTCTTTTTCTTTCAACTCCAAGATCATAGTCCCATCAGCTTCGGTCTTAATGTTCAATTGTGTTTGACCAACTCCGAGTTTCAAATGTTTTCGAGGACACACTTTTCTTGCATGTTTAAGAAGATGTGAAGTTCCTGTACTAACTTTATAAGATAAGACAGCTTTGCAATATTTGCATTTTGCCTTGGTAACCCCATTCTCTTCAATCTTATTAAAATGGTCCCAAGTTTTAGACGTGACTTTCTTATTTTGTTTCACATTAGCAATACTCGGACTTTCTTGATTTCCTTTAAAACCTTGTGTAGATTTTTCATCTTCGGATTCAATATCAACGAAGACATCTTCTTCCAAAGTGTTTGATTTTTGAGAATTCATTACATCACTGCTAGCACTTATCAGTTGTTCTGGCATTCCTATAAATATAAGAAAATAAGAGTTTTTGCATAAAAAAAATAGAACAACCATAAAGCAAACATGGTGTGTTACTTTGCTAAATCAATAAATGTAATATTGAGATTTTCTTTTAACATTAACTACGCAATATTGCAACATGAAGGTAAAGGAGTACTTAGTAAATTATTTATTTAGTGATATACCAAAAATAAATGATATCGTATATATTTAGTGACATCACGAGATGGGAGTAAGGACATAAACAGTGAGGAAAAAAGAATCGAGGAATCTATAATAGCTAAAAGACATAAATGCACATGACTCTAGAGCATATGATATTTACTAGTATTAGTTTGTACAGAAACTTATAAATCAGACAAGTGATCACATTTATGCTTAAGGAGAAAAAGTTGTGTAATTTATGTTTGTGCAACACATATAAGGATATATCTTTGGTGTAATAATTAGCTTTATTTTTCTTCACATAGATCAAGAAGGCAATGCAACAATAAATTCTTCAAGACTAGTTGTTGGTCCCGAAAGAACAAGGTTTGGTGTATGGGGGGGGGGGGGGGGATACACCAAATACAAACTTTTCAGTTTACTTGGTAATTTTTTATTAGAGAGTTCAAGCTATTCTTAAACAAGAAATTGCTCGGCATGTGACTGACCAGATTGATCAACAGATCGATACCAGATCAGTCCAAACAGATTTCTCTCTAGTGTAAGTTCTTAGACAAAATAAGAGTGATCTTATTACTTTCTAAGTATTGTGTGTGCGGAAATATGGTGGATTTAGTTGGTGCTCTTATATAGAAAACCTTAATGATTAACCAGATTGTTTAAAGTAGGTTGATTGAGATGCAGTCTAGATGAAAGTGCAAGGGTTAGAATAAATAAATAAACAACTGGATATAAATATGCAGAAAGGTAAATGACACAGTTGTTTAACATGGTTCAGGAAATCCCTACGTCCACGGTCTGATCAAAGCCAGATCAGATTATCCACTACTAGGATACTCTTCTTCTTTAGACTCACTGAGAACGAGTCACAAGTATCAATCAAAGCTAGAAGGATACTTATGCACGAAGTAAGGGTCGTGTCCCTTTACAACAGATTACCTCTACGTTACCACTAGAAAACTACTAGCTAGCAGGGTGATCTCCTCTCTCTCGATAAGACAGACTTGAATCGAGACTGGGTTGGTGTGATGTAGAATCACAAGTTGTTTGAAGCTCTTAGTCTGGTTCAGAGATTAATTGCCTTAGCGTGTAATTATTCGATGTAGCGTATATTTCTCCAGATTTTGAACTTCAAGTATATATAGGCTTGAATTTGAAATTCTAGCCGTTTGTTGATTGGCGCGGATTTGATTGTAGATTGCCAATAAATGTTGTCCATCATATCTGCATTTGCCTTGTAGAAATGTTGATCCAATCCTCTAAGTATGGAAAGCAGATCGCTAACGGTTACTTTCCTTCCTCGTGATAATCAAGGATTCTTCTTTCCAAACCCTGTTGGATGGAGTTTTATAATGACGTGTCAGGTGGATATGATGTGTAGGGTGATGTCATCTGGTGGTTTGATGACTCTGTCGATCTGGTGTCTTGCTGTGATTATCGATTTGGTCGGTGATCTGGTTGATGTCTGCTACAACAGATCGATTTCTTCTCTTTTGTGAAATGTCTTGGTCTTCAACCTAGACTATTATTGAAATGACTTCTATAGGAATGGATCCTTTACATGTTAAGTCATCCCTAATCTGTTCTATATCAGAATTCACGTTATACGTAGTGATCTGTCAATATGTAGAACAGTTTAACACCAATAAAAGCTATAAAACTTAAGTGAGTTTCGAAAAGATCATCATCAAAACCAAAGTATTTCGGGGTTCCCAACAATTTCTCCCTTTCTGATGATGTCGAAACCTCACTTTATAATATCATCCTATAAGTTTTAAGAGTGATCTGGTTAGAATAACACTTGTTTGTGTTTTCGTTATTTGGTTATAACGATTAATAGCAGTTTATATGTTCTGAACAATAGGATGTTGTCATCAGAAACCCATTTTATAGATGTGATTATGTAGAACAGATAGGTTTACTGATGCGATCAAAAAGGACAGAATACAGATAGTGAAAGATATGAAGTTAAAGTAAACTATCTGGTCTTCCTCTTCTCTTCTTGTAGCTTCTTCATCTTTGCCCTTGTGTCATCAGAAATCATTTGCACACTTTCATAGACTCCCTCTCTGACCCTGATGTAATCTGGGTCTTCTGCATCGATCTTGTATCCTCTGTTTTCAGCCAGTTGGTTGATGAAGTTTAGCAAGTAAGTCTTGTCGGGGATCTTTGTGCCAGGGATGTTAGGGCATTCTCTATATTCTCTCTCTGGTGCAGTAATGGTGATATAGGCTTCAGCAGCTGCTTCTCTAATTGCCTGCACTAGGTCCTTGGCATCATTCATATCCAGATACATATTGAATGCTTCATTCGCTGTGCCCTCGCAATAAGCTGGTTCCTCGATGAAGTAGTGAGACATGATGAAGCCATATTTCAGCCCTTCTCATCCATCCTTCAAATTGTCTGGTACCTAGTTGGTTTCTCCTTCTTTCTGCTTTTTTGGTTTTGATAGGTGCAGAGGAGAACCAACCAGATCCAGATTTCTTCTTTTTCTTCTTTAAGGATTGAGATTGGCTCGATCTGCTTGATTCAGATATAGATAGCTTCTTGCCTGATTGATCTGGTCGATCTTAGTGTGCTGGCTGGATAATTTGAGCCTCTGTTTTCTCTCCAGCAACACCAGATTGATCCTTTCCTTTTTCAGCTTTCTTTCCTCCAGACCTTCCTTTCTTCCTAGATCCTTCCCCCTTTTCGACATCATCAATATAGAGTTTGATGAGTGCCTGAAGGGAAGTGATCTCTTCCTTCATCTCATTCATCTCCTTTTCTGAATCTCACTTGTATTTGAGCAAGGATGTGATGTTGGCATTGGATTCGTCAATCTTTTGTGTCATATAGGATTTTGCATGTTTGAGATCATCAGTGAGATGCTCTTGATCTTCTTTGATAGCCTCAATCTCATCTATGTAAGTGTCTATCATAGTCTTTGTGGGGTATTGCAGATCCCTCAGTTTCCTCTCAACAAAATGTACTCCATCTTCTTCAAACTTTCTGAATTGTGATCTGGTTTCTATATTGGCAGCTTTGATCACTTCTTCAGAGATTCCATCAGTCTGGTCCTTGACAATGGCATGAACCATGTCTTTCTCTTTCTTTGCAAACTCTGCAACAATTCTGTACATCTCTTGGACTTTAAGCTCCATTGTTGCCAGAGTTTGATCAATTTGTGCCTTTCTTTCCTCAGCTGCTGATCTGTCATCATCCATTTTCTTATTCAGCTCATCTAGATTCATTCTACAAATTCTCCTCAAATCTGAGTCCACCTTGTCTACATGAGACTTCAGATGGTTGTTAAATTCTGTGAGAATTCTGGTGGCCTAGTCTTGGACAGTAGATAGAGTTCCATAGATGAACTTGTCCACTTTGATGGAGATTAAGTCCTTAACTTGTTCATTGGATAAGAATTGATGCTGGGTCATCAATATATCCTCCAGATTGGTAGTTTCCACAAATTCTGCCATGGTGGCTGCGACAGCAGAGGTGTAGATATCATCAGTGAGTTTTCCTCCCACCCTCTGTCCAGCTGGTTGATCTTCATCTCTCATGTAATCAACCACCTCTATCTGGATGGGTGTCTTGCCTTTCTGCACTGGTTCCTCTTCTACTTGTGCAGATTGCTCAGCAGTTTCAACAGCTAGCGTGATCTGGTCACCAACATCAGCCTGTTGCTGAACTGGTGCTGGTTCTGCTGCACCCTGTTGGTGAGCTTCAGCTAGTTTAAACGAGATATACGTGAACACCTTTCTTCCATCAATGAAGTATAATTGTTCAACAGTTTATAGAATAACAAATTTCACGGTTCAATATTTGTTCACAGATGTATGCTAATGAAAGGACTGATTTCCAACACAGTTTTAAGAGGTTTTAGAACATTTTAAGAACATACAGAGATGATTTTAAGAGAAAAGCTTATGAAAAGGAAACCTTTGCATCGTTTAACAAGGGCGAAAGCCTTGTCCAGTTTGTGAAATCCGTAGGTGTCAAGAACGGCATATAAATCTTGATGAATGTATTGATTCAAATATTTGACTTGCTCGAGAAATAAGGTTGATTTGGGAGCCATTTTGAGAGTAAGGTTTGAGATATTTAGGAATGGTGAAAAAAGAAACTTGCTAAGTGCTTGAAGAAGAAGAAGAGTGTAGATGATAGTCGAACCGCCTTATCAAAATATATATAGATGAGTGATAAACAGAGTAAATATTTTAATTGATATTCTTCCCTTTTTCAGCTTTTCCTCCTTTCCTGAGTTATAGACTTATAGGTTATTATGCCCTCTTCTCTGCATCTGATACACACGCTTTGATCCTACGGTTGCAGTGTGGCGCGTGTCTGTTTTAGCCGTCACTTTTCCTCCTTTTTCTTGATATAGTAAAAATCTCCTCGATCACAGTTCCCGAACTCTATACTTAATCATCAAAAATAAAGATTTGGTATATTATGTCAGAATTTAGATATAAGGGCTATGATTAAAATAGATATAATCGCCGTATTTAGATTTATCTTGTTGACATCCTACTAGTCATTTGTTGTAGTCATTCTTTTTGTTAACGATCTGTTGTCATTATCAATCTCTTTATACTGTTGATAATTCCCGGTAGGAATTTTATCGATCTGTTGATCATTAACTTGTATTGAGATGATCTGGTGTCTATTTCCAGTTGGTATTTTACATGATCTGTTCTAAATCAGTCTGGTCTATGATGATCAGATACTAATTCCCTGTTGGAAATTTTACTTGATCGGTGACCTATCAATCTGTGTTAAGTCAATCTGGTCCTTTCTTCCAGATTTAACAATCCTAATTTACCACAAAGTATCTTGAATATTTCTTCTGGTAATGCTTTAGTAAGAATGTCTGCTCTCTGTATTTCAGTGTGTATCTTCTCGATCTGTACATGTTTTCATTCAACATGATCCCTTATAAAGTGATGTCTCACATCTACATGTTTGCATCTGGTATGCAAAACAGGATTCTGTGTGATTGTTATAGCACTTGAGCTATCACAGAAAATGGGTATCTCCTTGACATCGATCTCGTAGTCTTTGAGTTGTTGTTTTAACCAGAGTATTTGAGCGCAACAACTCCCAGCTGCCATATATTCAGCCTCTGTAGTTGATGTGGCAACAGATGTCTGCTTTTTTGAGAACCAAGAGATCAGTTTATTTCCTAAAAACTAACATGTGTCAGATGTTGACTTTCTATCTAACTTGCATCCAGCATAATCTGAGTCTGTATATCCAGTTAGCTCAAAGTTGTCTTCACAAGGGTACCATAATCCAATGTAAGTTGTTCCCTTAAGATATCTTAATATCTTCTTGGCTGCTTCCATGTGAGACTCTTTGGGATTCGCTTGATATCTTGCACATACTTCCACTGCAAATGTGATGTCAGGTCGACTGGCTGTTAGGTAGAGTAGTGATCATATAATCCCTCTGTATTGAGTAATATTAGCTGGTTTTCCCTCTATATCAGGATCAATTTTCCCGTTGGTCTGCATTGGAATTTTAACAGGTTTACTGTCTTTTACTCCAAACTTAGTCAGCAGATCGTGAATATACTTTGCTTGGTTAATGAAGATGCCATCATGTAACTGCAAACCTAGAAAGAAACTCATCTCGCCCATCATGGACATTTGATACTTATTTTTCATAAGTTCAGCAAATTTATCACATAAGTGAGTAGATCTGTACTAAAAGGATATTCTTTTTAACTTTGATGATGAACAAAGTCTTGTCAACTGATCCTCTTCTGAATCCAGATTCTAGTAGAAATGTAGACAATGTCTCATACAAAGCTCTAGGGGCTTGTTTTAGACCATAGACTGCTTTTGTCAGTCTGTATACTTTCTGATTTGGATCTGCTTCTTCGAATCCAAGTGGCTGTTCCACACAGACTTCCTCTTCAAGGATACCATTTAGAAAGGCACTTTTGACATCCATCTGGTATACCTTGAATCTTCTGTGTGCAGCATATGCCAAGAACAACCTTATTGTTGATTATAGCCTTTAGCTACTAATCTGGCTTTGTTTCTAACTACTTCACCCTTCTCATCTCGTTTATTTTTGAACACCCATTTTACACCAATAACTCCTTGGTGTTTGGGTCTGTCCACGAGATACCAGACCTCATTTCTTTTGAACTCATTAAGTTCTTCTTGCATTGCTGTTATCCAATCTACATCTTGTAGTGCTTCATGAACATCAGATGGTTCAATGCGAGATAGGTAGCAACTTAACAAGGCACTTTCTCCATGCATTCTTCTTGTTTTCACACGATCTGATGGGTTCCCAACAATCTGTTCTGGTGGATGATCTTGTATCCATCTCCTTCTCCTGGTCATCTCTTCCTCAGATATCTCTGGATCAGGTTGATATGTTGGGTCCTCAAATTCAGTGTGTGCTTGAAATGGATTCTCATCTTTTCTTGCTTCTGGATTTAAATTTTCAGATTGATTATCATTTGCAATGACTGTTTCATTGCTTTCAGTTGGTGATCTATTTTCATCCAGATCGTGTTGGATTGTTCCCCCTTGCTGTATGATTTCTTCAGCAATGGGTGGAATATTGATCTCTTCATCATTGCTTTTTGAGTTCCAGATCAGAATATCTTCTAATAATATCTCATTTATCTTTCTTGTAGTCATCTAGTTTTCTGTCTGTTTATCATCTGGTGACCTGTTCTCAACAATAGACTCATCAAAAACAATATGAGGTGTTACCTACACAATATGAGAGTTCTTATTGTAGACTCGATATGCTTTACTGACATCAGAATATCCTAAGAATATTCCAGGATCAGTTTTGCTATCAAAAGTCTTCAATTGAGATTTCCCATTATTATGTATGTAACACAAACAGCCGAAAGTGCGAAAGTAAGAGATCTTAGGCTTTCTATTGTTCCAGATCTCATATGGTGTCTTTCCATGTCTGAGTGAAATTGTTGATCTGTTCTAAGTATAACAGGCTGTGTAAATTGCTTCTGCCCAAAACTTCTTAGGTAGATTGGTTGCATTTAGCATAGTACGAGCTGCCTCTTTTAGTGATCTGTTACGCCTTTCAACAACTCCATTCTGTTGAGGAGTTCTAGCAGCTGAAGTTTGATGAGTGATCCCCATCTTATTGCAGTATGCTTCAATCTTTTGGTTGAGAAATTCTGTTCCTCGATCTGTTCTGATAGTAGTTATACTCATCTCTTTTTATTTGGTGATCTTGTGTAGAAAATCGGGCAGTTTGGCTAGTGTCTCTTTCTTCTTTAATAGAAAGATAACCCAGGTGAACCTTGAGTAGTCATCTATGATTACTAAGGTGTATTTTCTTCCATTTATGCTTAGTGGTTTTACTGGTCCAAACAGATCCAGATGCAAGAGCTCCATTATTCTTGATGTTGAGTGAGCTGTTTTGCTTGAAAAGGATGATCTGGTTTACTTTCCAGCTTGACAAGCATCATATATATAATCTTTATCATATACTTGATCTGGTAGACCTTCCACTAATTTTTCTTTAGCAATCCTGTTGATTGATTTAAAATTTGGGTGACTCAATCTCTTGTGCCATAACCAGCTTGTTTCTGATACAATTTTAGTGAATAAGCAGGTCTCAATCTGGTTTGTCCACTGGACAATATATAGTCTGTCCTGCAATTTTCCGGTAAGGAGTATCTCATCTCCTTCTTTGTTCTTCACAAAACAGTTGTTAGTATCAAAGATTATCTGATTACCATTAGCACAGAATTGACTTACTGAAAACAGATTGTGACTAAGATCCTCAACATACGATACATTTGAGATGGTGGTCTTGCCAACTTTTATGTTTCCATATCCTCTGGTGTACCCTTTTGAATTGCATCCAAAGGTGACCTGTGGTCCTGTCTTTTCTATGTAATCTGATAGTAGATTCTTGTCACATGTCATGTGCTTCGAACATCCACTATCAATTATCCAGATTGTTCCTCTTGCTATCTTGTTTCTTCTTGCAGTCTTTTGGTCCTGTAATTAATTAAACTTAGCTACCCTTCAACGTTTGGGTGCTCGGTTATTAGCAAATGTTCCCTTTCGAATCCAGAACATTTTTGGGTTAGGAACAGATGTGTAGCAAGTAATAGTGTTCCCATCATTATCAACTCTAGACAGGGAATGAAATACATATGGATGATGTCTCTCTATTCCATCATTCTTCAATCCCTTCTTAATAGGTACTATCCTGTTGACATTCTTTACCCTGTTGACATTTTTGGTGGGTAATGTCCTGTTGACATTCTTTGTATGAACATGATCTGTTTATGTGTAATGAGTTGGTTGACCCTTTGTTTGGTAGTATTGTTTGTACCCGGTCTCTTTTATCATCATCCTCTGGGGATGATCTTTCTTGTTTCTCAGATTTATTATTTGATCTGGTATTTGCTTTCTCTCTGGTACAAAGATTATTGTTCCCGAAGAATTTTCCGAGTGACCTGGATATCCTAATCCAGATGTGCCTTTTTGCTGCAAATTGATTAGCAGTTTAGCATGTTCATCAATTTTGTAGATCATTTCTTTGCTTTTCTTTATCTTTTCTTCAGCTACGTTGTTTCTGTTGATGAGATCTTTGACCTTTGAGTTTAGTGAGTAAATCTCTCTATCTTTTCTCTTGATCTGTTCTTCCAGATCAATTACTTGGGCAGCGAATTGGGTGTTAGCTGTGCTCAGTATCTGTTCAGATTTCTTCAGCCTATCATTTTCTTCCACAACTTCTCAAAACAGTCTTTTGATGCTCGAATAGCTCTTGAACATCTCATTAACTTCTTCCCATGAGTATTCAGATTGCTCGTCTACTTCCAGTTCCAGATCATTATCATTTGAGCAATTGGAATTGCAAGAATTTACCTCGACTTCATCTTGACCGTTGTCTAGTCCCACATAGCATTCATCCCAGCTTTCTTCGTCATTAGCATAGAATGCTTCATCATTCTCTGATGAGCTATCTAAAAAATGACTCGAGCTGCTTGATTCTTCTTCAGCTAGCATGGCCTTGCGTTCATATTTGAGTTTTCGATCTCTTTTTGCTCTCAACTCTTCTCTTTGGCTTTTGGACAGATCAGGACAGTCTGTTTTGAAGTGACTTGTACTACCACAGCCAAAGCAGGTATAATTTGTTGAGTTAGTTGTTTTTGAGGATTTACCCGTCTGTTGTTTTGATTCATCCTTATTATCAGATCGATCATTGTCACGTTTCTCTTAGAATTTGTTTTTGTTATCTTTGTAGAAATGTCTGAATTTCTTTGATCTGACCTCCATCTTGTCCATACGTTTGGCGATCATTGCAAACTCTTTTAACAGTTTGTCATAGCCCTTTTGTTCATCTGGTGTAGTAGAATCAGAAGGTTCATCTTTTTTGCTCTTCGCTTTGAAGGCTACTTCTTTGTCCTTCTTCGAGCTGCTTTCTACCTTTTTGGACAGATGATCTGGTCCATGAATTCTTTGTATATCACATTCATGGCCTTCAGGATGATCAAACAAGGCTTCTGTAGAGAGTTCATTGAAGTCTGCACGAAGTGGTTGCATTGCTGCATATATCTCCTAGCTAGGTGGGAGAGCTCTGAGTACTTTCAGGTTTTTCTCTTTGAGTATATTTGTTCTTTTTGAACGCAGATATCTCAAGTAAGATTCCAGTGAATCTTGTTTTCATCTGTTCGATGGTCTCGTCTGGTTTCATTTTGAATTCATCATATTTGTTGCAGGCAAGTGACAGCTTGTTTTCAATCATGACTTCGGATCCTAGACACAAGTCTCTTAAGGCTTCCCACATCTCTTTGGCAGTATCCAGAACTTGGATTTTGGCCAGATGTACACCTTTGACTGTGCTAGATATGATCCCTTTCGCAAAGTCATCCAGGTTAGCTTCGCGACGTTCCTCTGAAGTGTATTTTCTTGGATCGTTAGGAACTATCTGTGTTGTTACTCCAGTTGAAATATTTACCGTCTTTTCCTCAGTGATCTCTAGTGGACCTTCTACTATTACTTTCCACATCACATAGTGATGGGCTTTGAGTGCTGTTTTGATTCTGAAGCTCCATTCTCTATATCCTTGGATGGAGAATTCTTCACAAGCCCTAACAACAGATGATTCCATAGCAGATAGAATGCAAGTGAATGAAAGATAGGTTTTCCTAGATCTATTCAAGTTGACCACGCAGGTATTAACCCTGTGAAACAGAAACAATGGTTGTTTGAACCACTGCTCTGATACCACTTGTTGGTCCCGGAAGAGCAAGGTTTGGTGTATGGGGGGGGGGGGAATACACCAAATACAAAATTTTCAGTTTACTTGGTAATTTATTAGAGAATTCAAGCTATTCTTAAACAAGAAATTGCTCGGCAGGTGACTGACCAGATTGATCAACAAATCGATACCAGATTAGTCCAAACAGATTGCTCTCTAGTGTAAGTGCTTAGACAAAATAAGAGTGATCTTATTACTTTTTAAGTATTGTGTGTGCGGAAATATGGTGGATTTAGTTGGTGCTCTTATATAGAAAACCTTAATGATTAACCAGATCGTTTAAAGCAGGTTGATTGAGATGCAGTCTAGATGAAAGTGCAAGGGTTAGAATAAATAAATAAAAAACTGGATATAAATATGCAGAAAGGTAAATGACACAGTTGTTTAACATGGTTCAGGAAATCCCTACGTCCACGGTCTGATCAAAGCCAGATCAGATTATCCACTACTAGGATACTCTTCTTCTTTAGACTCACTGAGAACGAGTCACAAGTATCAATCAAAGCTAGAAGGATACTTATGCACGAAGTAAGGGTCGTGTCCCTTTACAACAGATTACCTCTACGTTACCACTAGAAAACTACTAGCTAGCAGGGTGATCTCTTCTCTCTCGATAAGACAGACTTGAATCGAGACTGGGTTGGTGTGATGTAGAATCACAAGTTGTTTGAAGCTCTTAATCTGGTTCAGAGATTGATTTCCTTAGCGTGTAATTATTCGATGTAGCGTATATTTCTCCAGATTTTGAACTTCAAGTATATATAGGCTTGAATTTGAAATTCTAGCCGTTTGTTGATTGGCGCGGATTTGATTGTAGATTGCCAATAAATGTTGTCCATCATATCTGCATTTGCCTTGTAGAAATGTTGATCCAATCCTCTAAGTATGGAAAGCAGATCGCTAACGGTTACTTTCCTTCCTCGTGATAATCAAGGATTCTTCTTTCCAAACCCTATTGGATGGAGTTTTATAATAACGTGTCAGGTGGATATGATGTGTAGGGTGATGTCATCTGGTGGTTTGATGACTCTGTCGATCTGGTGTCTTGTTGTGATTATCGATCTGGTCAGTTTCTTCTCTTTTGTGAAATGTCTTGGTCTTCAACCTAGACTATTATTAAAATGACTTCTATAGGAATGGATCCTTTACATGTTAAGTCATCCCTAATCTGTTCTATATCAGAATTCACTTTATACGTAGTGATCTGTCAACATGTAGAACAGTTTAACACCAATAAAAGCTATAAAACCTAAGTGAGTTTCGAAAAGATCATCATCAAAACCAAAGTATTTCGGGGTTCCAAACACTAGTTAAGTTTATCGCCCATTGTCCACACTCCACAAGATGCAGTTTTCACCATTCAAGAAGTCTTTTCGAAAACATTGTGCTTGGAAAAAGAAATAAACAAACATAGTGATGATACTGATACTGCAAAGGGACAGTAGGAGATGGTGGTAAAATTACTAGCTATTGTGTACCAAAGAACTAAAAGCTACTCCCAAATCAAAGACAAATGTGACTCACCTAGCGCACTCTTCTATTTTCCCCAGATTTTGATTCTCCAGTATCGCCACAATCAGATTTTTGTGCAATCAAGGAATTAGAACTATAGAGATATGGTATAAGAAAAATAAGTGAAGAACACCATCACCTTATGCTCCCGTCTTTGTAGCATGAACCAGCAAGATTCACCAAATTTCATTCAAAAAATAAGAAAATAAAAAGTGAAAAGAGAAGAATGAAATTGGAGTGTGATAGAGATAGGTCACTGCTGCAACGCTGCTGAACGAGAATAGGGGAAGCCCTAATGCAAATGAAAAGTACCAATAAAATTGGGCTTCTAATTGGATTTTAGAGAAGACTTATAAAATTGGGCTTGTAATTGAGTTTCTAATATTAGCCATAGTATTGGGCTTTTAATATATATATATATATACACTGAAAATAATTATTATATAAATATATAATTACTAAAATTAATATACTTAATTACGAATATACGAGCCGGATCTGGATCTAAAAAAAATTCCAGATCTAGATCCAATATTTGATAGATAAGTCCAGATCCGACCCAAATCCAACGAGTATAAATTTTATTCGACCTAAATCCATAAAAATGGATCTGGACTATCGGATCTGGATCGGGTTCGGGACCCATTAACATCCCTATATATACCCCATCATTTGCTTTACACACAAGAGAGAACGAACACCTGTTACTTTTACGCATTCTCTTAAGTCTACACGAGCTGACATGAGCGTCAGAGTGTCTTCCCGGAGGACCCCCGACCTTTCCTCCAGTCTTGTTTTGCAGGCCTTGTTTGCGACTTCAGGACCGAGCTGTTCACGTAATCAAGCTTCACAGTTTACTCAAGGTATGAACTCCAAACTCTTGGAGTCTTCATACTTTTTTCCTATATTTTGTTGAAGACTAATCCTTAGTCTAACATAATACATGTAAAATATGGAGATATAATATACGAAAATCAAATTTAATCATGATCTTACGAATTTAAATATTATACATTATCTAAACTTTAATTTGTTGTTGGTGTAGATGGTAAGATATCCCATTGGTCTTTAACTACACGAATTGGGGTTCAACTATATGAAAGTTCTAATCCGTTACATGTTTGAGTTTGTATACTTCAAAGTATGTTATATGTTAAGTATTGTAACAGGCTTCTTTTCACTTCCATTTAATGATAACAAATATTTGTTATTGATTTGTGAATTTATTTTATGTCAATTATTTATTGCAAACAAGTCAATTTCGTACACTGTAGACTGTGTGGTGGATCGATGAAAGGTAACAGAGTCGGTTCCTTGTAGAATAAAGTTTACATCCCAGACAGAGTTGGACAGTCTAATCATGAAAGGTTGCAGTATTATTCATATGTATAGAGTTGACCTTAGTTTATAGAATGATACAAGTGCATTTATGCTGGTGTACGGGTAATTGCATATATGCATTGTGTAACTTTACAGTTTTATAAGTTCTTCTATGCTAATAGTAAAGAACGAGGTCTCGGAAATTTTTTATTTCTTAATTTATGTAAGTAACATTAAGTATATGTGGCTGATTATATTAGAGTTTGTATACCTCAAATCATGCTTTATGCTTGGATGATGTAGCAGACTTGCTTTCAATTGCACTTTAATGAGAATAAATGTTTCTATCATTGGTTTGTTATTTATTATTGTTATATATTGAATTGTAAAGGCAGCGATATCATTTAATTCGAGAGCTGACCTTAGCCCGCAGAATGATGTCGGTATATATAAGCGGATACACATGCTTTGCGCATATATATTGAGAGGTTTCACAGTGAGATAAGTTCTAACGTGTTGATACTTAGAATGAGGTCTTGTATATTAGTTTATTTCTTAATCTATGACGATGAAATTAGTATAGGTGGTTGATTATACGCTGCTTTAATTCATCTACGCTTGCGGGTTTTTCGTAACTCTAAACAATGATGTCTTGGGCGGTAGTGATTGGCTTAGCCAGAAGTACTTGACTGTTAGTCATGTAGAATCGCGTCTCGGTGACACGAGTTGATTAAATCCGCGTGAGGAGTTCAGAAAGGTTTATTGCATAAGAAACCCGGCCGATTGGAAATTTATTCCATATGTAATAATTAAGGTCCGAACCAAATCACTCACGAATTAATATATAATTAATTGTGAGTTGTCCAACAAACTCAATTAATGTAATGACTCGCTCTTTTCATTAGACCTATTTTGTATCAAGTATGTAGGGAATTCCTAAAGTTCTAAGTAAGAATAGATAATAAGTAGCAATTGTCAATATTATTCTTCACTTATGTTAAATTGAAATGGTTTAATTTTTTTTTACCAAATGAGAGCTTAAAGGAGGTTTAATTTATAATGATTCGGTGTTAAGAATCCTCATAATTAATTACCCAACTTATTATCATTTCTAAGAATCATTAAGGTCATTATTATTATTATTATTATTAATCATTAATAGATATTATTAGTTGCTATTTATATTATATGCTTATATATGTGATAATAATAATTAGTGTGACAATTATCTCCACCAGTATCATTAATTTCATTAAGGGTGTATTAATAGTATTGATTCATAGCATAACACTTTGTTATATATTGCATGCATGTGGAATAAGCAATTACAAAGAATACAAGTAGAATACGTTAGATATATAAATAGTAATAAGAAAAGACTGTCAAATAAATATAGCAGAAATAGGATCAGATTTTGTTTCAGTACAAATCTAAATATAATGATGGAGATTTTTACACAATAGGAAAGAAAGACAATAACGTGCAAATTACAGAAGGAAAATAAGGCTACTGCACAGCCTACTCTCTTTATTACCGTAACCGCATCAGTGCATCAAGCTTCAATCAATCAACCAAACCCTGCAAGTCGAATAGATTAAGCAAGTACAGAAGGTTAGTAGAGAATAGAGATTCAATCCTCTATATAAGGAGTAAAATTCTTAGACTAAACCACACCTAAATTTATTCACACCGAAGTGCTGCCAAATTGGAATTTGAAGAAGAATCGGGAGAAGAGAAATAGAGACAACTTTGAGGTAAGGATTTAAAGCTCTAGCATTTTATTTTCATGCCTCTTAAAGCTCAATTTAGGAATATATTACACGTACAAAACAGATTTTAGATTGAACTTAGATGCTTAACTCTGAACTTAGGCGCTGCACTTTGAACTTAGAAGAGCATGTTCATAACATAGGAAAAGCATACGTTTAAGTCTTATGTGAATATTGATATGCAACTTATTCTAATCTGTAATCTACATAACAAAAAGAGCAAGAAGACTTATCTAGAAATTAGGAATCACGGCAGTGCACGGCTGCTGTCCCAACGGACAGCACTAGGCGTGAGCTTCCTCGAAACAGCCTCGAACCACCTCGAATCACTTCGGATCACTCCGGAAAGCTTCGCAAGCCCTCGAACAGGTCTCGAATCACTCCGGACAGCCACGGCAGACCCCGAACGGCTTCGATCAAGCTTCGAACGGTTCCGGAACAGCCCCGCACGACTCTGGACAGGCCTCGAATTGCTTCGAATGGCTCCAAACGGCTCCGAGCAGCCTCGAACAGCGCGGACAGCCTCGGACAGACATCGAATCACCCGAAATGGCCCGAAATGATCCCGAAGAGCCCGAAACCAATCTACAAATATTTAATTCTCTCATAAGACTCCTTTAATTCACAGGAAAATTTGAAATAAGAAGCTAACGATAAATCATAGTACATTCAGAAATATTAGAATTTGAGGGTTGTTCATAACACATTTCATACAACGAATAAATGGAAACCTAGCTGTAAAGAGATGGTTTAGAAATAGGAGAGAACCCTACATGTGAAAAGAAAACGAAAGCAGTGACGCGATGAAGAGGTAGGGCAGTGGCGAACAGCTCCGGAAGGAAGAAGACTCTGCTCGATCCCTGTCGAGAGAGCCTTCGCCGGGAAGAAACCACCGACGAGCAGAGCAGCAGCCTGTGTCAACTCGACGCCTCCGATCCCAGGCGAAGAAGCCTTCGTGAGTTCGAAACAAAGCTGGACACGCGCGTGGCTGGCGTCGGGAGAACGGCAGCGTTGCTGCATGTCTGTGGAGAGTACGGCGCACAGCGGGAGGAACACCGGGAGAAGAGATCTTTGTTGTGTCCAGCCGAGGAAGAACTCGCCGCAGATAAATCACATACGAGCAAGACAGCCCGGCGGCGACTGTTTCACGACTGTGCAGTAACGGAGAGGGCGGCGACCTGGCTGCATGTCTGTGGAGGTTGGCGACGCGGAGATGAGAGACAGCATGAGAGAAAGAGAACACGGGCGGCGCTGTGGAGGTTGGCAACGCGGAGTGAGCGGCGTGAGAGCGGAGAGAACCGTGAGGGAGAGATGGAGGGGAGAGACAGAAGTGAATTGGGGAGAGATAGGGTTTAGTCTAGGTTAAGTCATTAGAAACATCTAGAAGTTGGGCCCGGGTCATGGGCCGGGTTAACGGGTTGGGTATGAAATAACTATTGGGCCGGCTCTGCATGAATGTTGGGCCGAAATAAAAATAAGTTATGGGCCGGGACAGAAATAATAGTTGGGCCTTTTGATTAAATTATAACTAGACCTAAGATAATAATTACTGGGCCAGGTCTGACTTAGTGACTGGGCCAAGAATTATTTAGTAACATGGCCAAAAGTGTTGTAATTGTTGGGCCTTTAATTAATTTCTAGTGGGCTAACTTAAATAAATTAAGGATGGGCTAATTAAATATGTTATGTGGACTAGTTCACTTAAGTGTTGTGGGCTAAGTAAATTGCTAAGAATGATTTAATTAGTTTATATGTTTGGGCCAAAAATTTGTTAAGGAATTGGGCTAAGTTAATTATCAATTGGACTAATTTAATAGCCAAGAGTTGGGCTAATTTAATTATTTAAGTGGGCTATCAACAATTCTATTAAACCAAGAACTTATTATTTAGATTAAGCCCAAGAAGTAGAATATTAATTAATTTAGATAACAAATTTATAATTAATTAGCTAGAATTTAATCTTAATAATTGATTTAATTATAAATCATGCTTAAGATATATATTAACTAGGTTATTTTAACCAATACGAGACTTATAGATATTTTGACTTAAGAATCAAAATATTTAATTAGAGATTATTTATTTATTTATTCAATAATTATTACTTAGATGTAATAAACGAAATACAAAAATTTAGAAAACATAGTTGATTTGAGAAATCAACGTCTCTAGACAAAATTCAATATTTGAATAATAGTCGAGCAAAGATCCGAGAATAAATTCTCCGATATAATAAAGGATAATCTTCCTTACACTTAGAAAATATTAGCTACTCTAGAGTATTGTATCTCACTTGAGAATTATTTAAAGGTTTCGACAAGAGGTCGGATCCGCACTCCGAGAACGAAGCCAACATCTATCGAGACTATTCAAGTAGGCTTTTCTTACTCTATAAAAATATATGTGTGCATTCTTTCAAAATGAAACGAGATATTTGCAAAGCACTGTCTTGCCATAAATGTTTTCGATTTATGTATGATGCCTATCTGTTATATTTATAATCGAATTCGGGTTCCAGTGGGTTAGCGTACACAATGGACTGTGAGTCAGCGAAAGGTTGACCGGTCAAGTGTCTGTGGGAAGTGGCCACTTCCCCGGCACAAATAACGTTCAGATATGGTTGATTACAAAGAACTAGGACAGGCCTGTCAACTCAAGTTTTCACAAGAAATGATTTTAGTGAACATAGGTGCTTTAGAGACAAAAATCCCTATGTTTCACTTGCGAATGGCATGACAGTTATATATGTATGTGTGCGATTTTGCCATGTGTCTACTGAGTACTTTTGTACTCAGCCCTGCATGTATTTCTAAACGTGCAGGTTGAGCGGTGATGAAGGAGGAGTGCTGCGTTCGGGCTTTTTGTCGATCTCTTAGTATTTGACTCTTGGGGGTTCTGCATGTCTTCATACATGTAGAGCTTATTGCGATCCATATGTCTTTCCGCTGCAAGTTTGAGATCATTATGTATTAAAAACGAGACTCCAGTTCTTTCATATTATGTTGAATTGTATTGAGTCTAAGACTCAAACCCTTTTATAATTCATGTGCAATGAATTATTTGATGTGTTATAAGGATGTTGTTCGGTTCAGCCTCGTTCTAGTTTCCCCACTTCTATCCCCGTTTCTTTAATCCCTTCCTCAGTCACGGTTTCCTCGACTTTACTATCCTTAGTGAAGGGCGGGCGTGACAGAGTGGAATCAGAGCATTTCTGGCTCTGAACCCAAGAGTCTTTTTTTTTTGAATCTTAGTCTAGTATTGCTTCACTAGACTAATGTTGCTTCTTCAGACTTGTTAAGTGAGTCGACAAAAGTCTAGCACTCCGACGCATCACGCTCAACAAG
This sequence comes from Leonotis leonurus, assembly GCA_026898415.1. Lineage (NCBI taxonomy): Eukaryota > Viridiplantae > Streptophyta > Magnoliopsida > Lamiales > Lamiaceae > Leonotis > Leonotis leonurus. The sequence continues at coordinate 9,470 of JAPKLX010000715.1, read as the reverse complement.
GAAAGAGGTAAACAAGTTTTGAAAAAGTTGAAGTTTGATATTTTGAAAGGATAGAATGTATTTCTTTCAAATGAAGTTTGAGATTTAAAGGAAATTCAGATATTTCTTTTGTTGAAGTTGAGTATTAAGGAAAGGAACATACGCTTTTAAAGAAAAGTTTCGAAATGTTTTTGGAAGTGAAGTTTCTAGTGAAGGGAAAAGACCACAATTCCTTTGAAAATAAAATTTTTCAAGGTTGAAAGGAAAGAGCACACTTCTTTTTTTAAAATGAGTTCATAATTATTGTCATGACAATTAGGATTCTTCTCGATGAACATGGATTGCTTTAAGTGACATATTTCCTTTAAGAAACGACATCATAGATAAGAACTTAGAAGGACAATTAAGACTCTTCCCAGTGAACATAGATTTCTTTAAGTGGTTTATTCCCTTTGAGGAATGATAACATAGATCAGAACTTAGAAGAACATGTAGGAGTTACTCCTCACGACTTCGATTGAGAACAAGGAGACCGAAGAATCTACAAGGAGAATCTAGAATGGCGAGAAGAATCAAGTTAGAGTCAAAGACCAATTACGAGAGGACGATCGAGACAAGACCTTTCCTTCGTGACTTATCAAAAAAAAAAAATTCGATAGTCATTCGATAAATTATCGTTACTACTATTAGGATATAACTGAAACCATCAATTCAGTTGATGAAGATTTAATTATTTTTAAATAATAAATCATAAATCTAGAATTCCCAAGAATTTTTTTTATGATAAGAATAACCAAAAGTTATAAGGATCAACCATAAACTATAGATCTAAGAGCTTGGTTCTAAACCAAATTTCTCCCACGATCTTGCAAACTTAAATTCCAAGAGCTAAACTAGTAGTATCATCCCTGCCTATATGACCACAAGGATAAGACTAAAGGTGCAACCATTCTCGAATCAACTACATGAGTTTTGAGATTTAGTAAGAGGACCTCTACAAGTTCCTAGAACTCTACTCCTGCTTTAGAGAGATACATTTCCATAAGGAACGACACACATTAGAAAGCGTGAGACGAATACTCGTTACCTTGCCAATTGATTGGCAAGTATAAAGAGAGTCCCGATACCCCTATGGTTACCAAAAAAAAAAAAACTTTTATTTCAATAATCCCAAACTTTTATTTCAATAATCCCAATGGTAGTATACCATAATGTGATTCCTATCATCGTAAACTGCCACTGGACCATACAGTTTTCCAATGATTCGTCCACACATGTCTCACTTGACATCAAATACTTCTTTTTACACCCCTATGACAACCGTGTTAAATTCAACATATAAGATATCTCGAAATTCAAAAATCTCACATTATAAGGAAGCAAGGGGCGTATTTAAAAAAAAAAAAAAGTTTCTTAGAGCTCGAACCTTAACCCCCACTAAGTGATTTCGTTCGCCTTATTGGCAAATTCTAGGTTGAGATCGTATGAAGGTTTTCATGGAGACAATTCTCTCTCTATATATATGTTTTTGTGATGACCCTAAGGGCTCTGGCGCCACCTAAGATATATATGTTATCGAATTAATATTAAGATGATGATTTTATATAAATATTTGAGACCATGGCGTAAATAGAATCATGAAAGTAACATGTTCTAAGAGATTAACTTGTTAATGTAGAATAAAATGCTGTCAAGAGGAAATGTGCGCCCCATAGAGATAGGCGGAGTCCGAGATCTTATAAGTGTAGGAAAAATGAAAGAAACTGAATACGGAGTATCCCCACCCCTCCCACCGCCTGAAAGAAGAATTGAGGAACTATTCCTCTGACAAAACCCACCTGTCTTTGATGGGACAGGAGACCCGACAGATGTAGAAACATGGGTGCGGGCTCTGGAGCGTATCTTCAACTTCCTACGTTGCACAGACCTGGAACGCATAACTTGCGCTTCTTTCCAACTGGCGGGATCGGCAGATTTCTGGTGGAATGTATGGAGGAAGGCAATGACCCCTGAACGACTGGAAAACCTGACTTGGGAAGAATTCAAGACTGGAATATATGACAGATATATTCCTAAGAATTTTGAGAAGAAGGAGATGAAACTCCACTACATGGAGCAAGGAAGCACAACTGTAAAAGGATACGGTCCAGTGCTCTACGACGAAGTACGATACGCACCAGAATATGTGGAAATTGAGAAGAAGATAATAGAAAGAGTTTGTGCCAATGTAAGGCACGAGGTTAGGATGGCTTTAGCAAGTCGCGAAGGAGTATCTTACCCTCAAATCCCCAATCGAACTCATAACCTCAAGCCTACCATGCTAGTACAGAGACAAACATCTGTGCCAACTCCAGTACCTCCCAAGGTACAGTCTCATACCCTTAAAGGAAAGCGTAAGAGGGAGGACAATAGGAACGACCAAACCTCAAGGAAGCCTTGGAAAGGACAGACACATCCTCATTATATCAAGAAGCAGAACCCAACGCCTCAGGCAGAAAACTGTAGGCGGGATTTCCCTCTCTGCTCCAAGTGCAAGAAGAAGCACGAAGGAATATGCCTAGCTGGTAGGGAAGGATACTACACGTGTGGTCAGGAAGGACACTTTGCAAATGCTTGTCGTACCAAACGGCAGACAATGGGCCTAAGGCCTAAACAAACAACTTGAAACGAGCATACCCGAACTATCCAAGCTCAGCCTCAAGCACGCCAGCAACAACAACAGTTTCAACCAACCCCAACACTGCCACTTCTCTGCCAACCTTTCCTGCATCACGGGAATCCACAACAGACCATAGTTCATGTGATGCAGCCAATACGACCTGAAGAAAATCAAGGAAACTTGATAGGTATGGAACACTTCTCAACAAGTAATCATTTTATTTGGAAACTAAGCATTCTAAGCTTTAATTTCTAAAGCATACGTAGATAACCATTTGGCCGAAACCAGAACTAGTAGGGAACACTACAAAAGTTCTTTATCTTTAGAAAGAACTAATAATCTCACATTAATTCTTGCTCTAACCTAGATATAAACCTAGAATCACGTAAGGCCTTAGTGAACCACCTTAGTGTTATCTCGACAAACGACGTGAGCCTAATATTAGGAATGGATTGGCTAGCCGAAAACTATGCCAGGATCATTGCTAAATCATGCGTAGAGAACCTAGAGTTGGATTGGCTAGCTGAAAAACTACGCCACGATCCTTTGCAATGAGAGGCAAATCTCATTCCGACCCCCTGGAAAAGAACCCAAGTGTTTCCATGGGATCACGATGGTTCGAAAGAACTCAATCATCTCAGCCTTACAAGCTGAGAAGTTAGTAAAGAAGGGTTGCTCAACATACCTAATCTCCTTAAATGGAGAAGTTAAAACGGAGAATCGAAGACGTTGCTATTATTCGAGAATACCCAGATGTGTTCCCTGAAGAATTACCAGGCCTTCTGCCAAACCGACAATTGGAATTCACAATTGATCTGGAGCCCAAATCGGCACCATATCCAAAGCACCCTATAGAATGGCTCCGAAGGAGTTGGGAGAACTCAAGATTCAACTCCAAGAACTTCTACATTTGGGATTCATCCGACCCAGTGTGTCGCCTTGGGGGAGCCCCTGTACTTTTCGTAAAGAAGAAAGACGGCACCCTAAGAATGTGCATAGACTATCGATGTCTGAATAAGATGACCCTAAAGAACCGGTACCCGTTACCGTGAATAGATGACCTGTTCGACCAGCTGAAAGGAGCAAGCGTCTTCTCAAAGATCGATCGGAGATCGGGTTACCATCAGCTAAAGATCCAAACAGAAGATGTTCCTAAAACGGCATTCTGAACCCGATATGGACACTACGAGTTCGTAGTGATGCCATTTGGATTGACCAATGCACCCGCCGTATTCATGGACCTGATGAATCGCATCTTCCACCCATACCTTGATACATTTGTCCTGGTATTTATAGACGATGTTTTGATCTACTCTAAGAGTGGAGTAGAACACGAGAATCATTTGAGAATCGTCTTGGAAACCCTTAGAAACGAGAAACTTTACGCCGAATTCAGTAAGTGCGAATTTTGGCTGAACGAAGTGGCTTTTCTCGGGCACATAGTGTCATCTGAAGGGATCAAAGTGGACCCCGCTAAGGTGGAAGCAGTACAAGGATGGAAAGTACCCACAACTCCTACTGAAATACGAAGTTTCTAAGGATTGGCAGGATACTACCGAAGATTTATTGAAGGATTCTCCAAAATAGCCAGACCGATGACCCAACTCCTCCAGAAAGGGATCAAATTCAAGTGGTCGCCAGAATGCGAGACTAGCTTCCAATTGCTAAAGGAGAAATTGACCACTGCTCCTGTGCTCGCAGTTCCAGAACCCCACAAGGAGTACGTAGTCTACACCGACGCGTCCAAGATCGGACTAGGGTGTGTACTGATGCAAGACGGGAAGGTGATAGCTTATGCATCCCGACAGCTCAGACCACATGAGCTCAATTACCCTACCCATCATCTGGAGTTAGCTACCGTTGTACACGCCTTGAAAATCTGGAGGCACCACCTCTACAGAGTTCGATGCGAGATTTTCACAGATCATAAAAGCCTCAAATATTTCTTCGAGCAGAAGGATCTCAACATGAGACAAAGGAGATGGCTGGAACTAGTAAAGGATTACGACTGCGGTATAAACTACCATCCGGGTAAGGCTAACGTAGTAGCCGACGCCCTCAGTCGTAAAACATCTTCGAAACTGGCTTATCTCCTCACTCGAGAGGCGGAACTCATAAAGGAGTTCAGCAAAATGAACTTAGAAGTTCTACCACCTCCCGAGACCGTAGAAGGAATCCTTGCTACTCTAGTAATTGAGCCCGACTTACGGAGCAGGATTCTGGAGGCACAAAGAACGGACGAGGCTTTAGAAAGGATAAGACTCAAGGTGAGAAAGAACGAAACCCCAAATTATCAAGAAGGAGCCGATAATGCCATCACTTTCGAGGGAAGGCTATGTATTCCTAAGGATCCAGAAATTAAGGAGATAATCATGAGTGAAGCTCATGATACTCCCTACACCGCTCACCCCGGGAGTACAAAGATGTACCGTGACCTGAAAAGGAAATTCTAGTGGGACGGGATGAAGTCGGCGAGAGAGCAATAGTGGGTCCTGATTCTGTTAGCGAAATGATCGAAATTGTTCGCCAGATCCGAGGAAGAATCAAGGAAGCTCAGGACAGACAGAAATCCTATGCCAACACTCGTAGAACTGAACTACAATTTGAGGTGGGAGATAAAGTTTTCTTGAAAGTATCTCCGTCTAAAGAAATCGTTAGATTCGGTGTTAAGGGTAAATTGAGACCCCGCTTCGTGGGACCCTACGAGATTCTAGAAAGAATAGGGTCGGTAGCGTACCGACTGGCGTTACCGCCAAGCTTTGGGAACGTGCATACTGTTTTCCACGTATCTCAATTCAGGAAATACGTGTTTGACCCAAAACATGTTATTCACCGAGAAGAGATGATTCTTAACCCTGACCTGAGTTATGAAGAGAAACCTGAAACTATTTTCGATAAGAAAGTACAACAGCTTCGAACCAAGTCAATAAAGCTAGTAAAAGTATTACGGAGGCACCATGGGCAAGAAGAAGCCACATGGGAACTCGAGGAAAAGATGAGAGAAAAGTACCCCAATCTATTCGACGAGAATATGCTAATTTCGGGACGAAATTTCTATTAAGGGGGGTAGGATGTAATGACTCGCTCTTTTCATTAGACCTATTTTGTATCAAGTATGTAGGGAATTCCTAAAGTTCTAAGTAAGAATAGATAATAAGTAGCAATTGTCAATATTATTCTTCACTTATGTTAAATTGAAATGGTTTAATTTTTTTTTACCAAATGAGAGCTTAAAGGAGGTTTAATTTATAATGATTCGGTGTTAAGAATCCTCATAATTAATTACCCAACTTATTATCATTTCTAAGAATCATTAAGGTCATTATTATTATTATTATTAATCATTAATAGATATTATTAGTTGCTATTTATATTATATGCTTATATATGTGATAATAATAATTAGTGTGACAATTATCTCCACCAGTATCATTAATTTCATTAAGGGTGTATTAATAGTATTGATTCATAGCATAACACTTTGTTATATATTGCATGCATGTGGAATAAGCAATTACAAAGAATACAAGTAGAATACGTTAGATATATAAATAGTAATAAGAAAAGACTGTCAAATAAATATAGCAGAAATAGGATCAGATTTTGTTTCAGTACAAATCTAAATATAATGATGGAGATTTTTACACAATAGGAAAGAAAGACAATAACGTGCAAATTACAGAAGGAAAATAAGGCTACTGCACAGCCTACTCTCTTTATTACCGTAACCGCATCAGTGCATCAAGCTTCAATCAATCAACCAAACCCTGCAAGTCGAATAGATTAAGCAAGTACAGAAGGTTAGTAGAGAATAGAGATTCAATCCTCTATATAAGGAGTAAAATTCTTAGACTAAACCACACCTAAATTTATTCACACCGAAGTGCTGCCAAATTGGAATTTGAAGAAGAATCGGGAGAAGAGAAATAGAGACAACTTTGAGGTAAGGATTTAAAGCTCTAGCATTTTATTTTCATGCCTCTTAAAGCTCAATTTAGGAATATATTACACGTACAAAACAGATTTTAGATTGAACTTAGATGCTTAACTCTGAACTTAGGCGCTGCACTTTGAACTTAGAAGAGCATGTTCATAACATAGGAAAAGCATACGTTTAAGTCTTATGTGAATATTGATATGCAACTTATTCTAATCTGTAATCTACATAACAAAAAGAGCAAGAAGACTTATCTAGAAATTAGGAATCACGGCAGTGCACGGCTGCTGTCCCAACGGACAGCACTAGGCGTGAGCTTCCTCGAAACAGCCTCGAACCACCTCGAATCACTTCGGATCACTCCGGAAAGCTTCGCAAGCCCTCGAACAGGTCTCGAATCACTCCGGACAGCCACGGCAGACCCCGAACGGCTTCGATCAAGCTTCGAACGGTTCCGGAACAGCCCCGCACGACTCTGGACAGGCCTCGAATTGCTTCGAATGGCTCCAAACGGCTCCGAGCAGCCTCGAACAGTGCGGACAGCCCTGGACAGACATCGAATCACCCGAAACGGCCCGAAATGATTCCGAAGAGCCCGAAACCAATCTGCAAATATTTAATTCTCTCATAAGATTCCTTTAATTCACAGGAAAATTTGAAATAAGAAGCTAACGATAAATCATAGTACATTCAGAAATATTAGAATTTGAGGTTTGTTCATAACACATTTCATACAACGATTAAATGGAAACCTAGCTGTAAAGAGATGGTTTAGAAATAGGAGAGAACCCTACATGTGAAAAGAAAACGAAAGCAGTGACGCGATGAAGAGGTAGGGCAGTGGCGAACAGCTCCGGAAGGAAGAAGACTCTGCTCGATCCCTGTCGAGAGAGCCTTCGCCGGGAAGAAACCACCGACGAGCAGAGCAGCAGCCTCTGTCAACTCGACGCCTCCGATCCTAGGCGAAGAAGCCTTCGCGAGTTCGAAACAAAGCTGGACACGCGCGTGGCTGGCGTCGGGAGAACGGCAGCGTTGCTGCATGTCTGTGGAGAGTACGGCGCACAGCGGGAGGAACACCGGGAGAAGAGATCTTTGTTGTGTCCAGCCGAGGAAGAACTCGCCGCAGATAAATCACATACGAGCAAGACAGCCCGGCGGCGACTGTTTCACGACTGTGCAGTAACGGAGAGGGCGGCGACCTGGCTGCATGTCTGTGGAGGTTGGCGACGCGGAGATGAGAGACAGCATGAGAGAAAGAGAACACGGGCGGCGCTGTGGAGGTTGGCAACGCGGAGTGAGCGGCGTGAGAGCGGAGAGAACCGTGAGGGAGAGATGGAGGGGAGAGACAGAAGTGAATTGGGGAGAGATAGGGTTTAGTCTAGGTTAAGTCATTAGAAACATCTAGAAGTTGGGCCCGGGTCATGGGCCGGGTTAACGGGTTGGGTATGAAATAACTATTGGGCCGGCTCTGCATGAATGTTGGGCCGAAATAAAAATAAGTTATGGGCCGGGACAGAAATAATAGTTGGGCCTTTTGATTAAATTATAACTAGACCTAAGATAATAATTACTGGGCCAGGTCTGACTTAGTGACTGGGCCAAGAATTATTTAGTAACATGGCCAAAAGTGTTGTAATTGTTGGGCCTTTAATTAATTTCTAGTGGGCCAACCTAAATAAATTAAGGATGGGCTAATTAAATATGTTATGTGGACTAGTTCACTTAAGTGTTGTGGGCTAAGTAAATTGCTAAGAATGATTTAATTATTTTATATGTTTGGGCCGAAAATTTGTTAAGGAATTGGGCTAAGTTAATTATCAATTGGACTAATTTAATAGCCAAGAGTTGGGCTAATTTAATTATTTAAGTGGGCTATCAACAATTCTATTAAACCAAGAACTTATTATTTAGATTAAGCCCAAGAAGTAGAATATTAATTAATTTAGATAAGAAATTTATAATTAATTTAGATAATTAATTTATAATTAATTAGCTAGAATTAAATCTTAATAATTGATTTAATTATAAATCATACTTAAGATATATATTAACTAGGTTATTTTAACCTATACGAGACTTATAGATATTTTGACTGAGAATCAAAATATTCAATTGGAGAATTATTTATTTATTCAAATTATTACTTAGATGTAATAAACAAAATACAAAAATTTAGAAAACATAGTTGATTTGAGAAATCAACGTCTCTAGACAAAATTCGATATTTGAATAATAGTCGAGCAAAGATCCGAGAATAAATTCTACGATATAATAAAGGATAATCTTCCTTACACTTAGAAAATATTAGCTACTCTAGAGTATTGTATCTCACTTGAGAATTATTTAAAGGTTTCGACAAGAGGTCGGATCCGCACTCCGAGAACGAAGCCAACATCTATCGACACTATTCAAGTAGGCTTTTCTCACTCTATGTAAATATATGTGTGCATTCTTTCAAAATGAAACGAGATATTTTCAAAGCACTGTCTTGCCATAAAAGTTTTCGATTTATGTATGATGCCTATCTGTTATATTTATAATCGAATTCGGGTTTCAGTGGGTTAGCGTCTCCACTCGAACTAGTGTACACCACGGACTGTGTGTCAGCGGAAGGGTTGACCGGTCAAGTGTCTGTGGGAAGTGGCCACTTCCCCGGCACAAATAACGTTCAGATATGGTTGAACTCAAGATTTCAAAAGAAATGATTTTAGTGAACATAGGTGCTTTAGAGACAAAAATCCCTATGTTTCACTCGCTGATGGCATGACAGTTTATATATGTATGAATGCGATTTTGGCATGTGTCTACTGAGTACTTTTGTACTCAGCCCTGCATGTATTTCTAAACGTGCAGGTTGAGCGGTGGTGAATGAGGAGTGCTGCGTTCGGGCTTTTT
>JAPKLX010000468.1:102940-145182 GCA_026898415.1 Leonotis leonurus | reverse complement strand
AAATAGTCAAATAAACTGAAAAGTTTGCATTTGGTGTATTCCCCCCCCATACACCAAACCTTGCTCTTTCGGGACCAACAGGTTTCAAGCTTGATAGAAAATCCACATCTGGGACTTGTCAATTTCTTGGAAGCAAGCTCATTTCGTGGTTCTCTTAAAAGCAAACTTCGGTTGCAACCTCAACAACAGAAGCAGAGTACATGTCTGCAAGGAGTTGCACATCACAAATCTTGTGGATCAAACAACAACTAAAAGATTATGAAGTATACATGGATAGCGTGCCAATATTTTGCGATAGCTCCAGCGCAATTGCCATCACCCAAAATCCTGTCCTACACGCTGCAAACATGTTGATGTTCGTCATCACTTTATACGTGACCATGTTGAAAAGAAGAACATCAAGATAGAGAAAATTCATACGGATGTGCAGCGAGCTGATGTTCTGACAAAAGCATTACCCGAAGACAGATTCAAAAACAATCTGTTATCACACCTCTAAATCTAGCTCCTTATTTACCAAGTTATAATGTGCTGCTAAACTGTACTTAATTTCAAATCAAACTGCTCAATTTTGAGTATTAACAGCTAGCTGATTAAGTTGAATGTACACAGCAGATCGTTCAAAGAAGAAAACGATCTGCTAGCTATCAATAAAAGCAGCGAACAGCGAGCTGCATGAAAGAAAAAGCAACCAAATTATATTATTAAGAACAGCAGATCGTTCAAAAGATGAAAACGATCTGCTCTTTTACTTCAAAAAGCAGCAAACAGCAGATTGTTCAAAACATGAAGACGATCTGCTTACCACAACATCAAGCTACAAATGTGAAAATTAGCAGCTAGCTGCCAAAATCAAGAAGAGCAGATCTTTAACGCCCAACAACAATCTGCTAGTGCATTAATCAAGGGGGAATCAAGTTCATTCATTTCTCCAACTCCTTGATTATTTAATTCTAATGATTGCTTATAAATACTTTTTAATTGCTAGGTAATCTCGAACGCCTATATGTCAGTAAAGTGACCAATAAAAGCACAAATCATTTAATGATGCATACCTCGATTAGTGTATCGAGACAACGATGTGACTACCATAAATGCAGAATCAATGGCGTATGAACTTCACTCATTTTTAGGCGGCAAATCATTAAACAAGGGAGTAATCTCAACCGTTACTAGTTATTACTTTTACAAGTTTTAATCTGGTTCGTTCATGATGTACCTATAAATATGTGAATGTTTGACTGTTCCTCTTACACTTTCAAAATTCTCTCTCTCATAAAACCTAAACCGCCATTGTTGTTTTCGCTCTTTCAAACTAAGCTTTTCTGCAACTCTTATTTCACAAAAACATTTCCACTCATACACGAAATGCCTGCTTCTGAAGCAAGTTCTTCATCTTCACAAACACCTCCGATCTCTTTGTCAGAGATGCTGCACTCTATTGAGGCCAGATTATCACCAGAGCCTCGTGCTTCTGTACTGGAACATCATGAGTTTCGTACCCTAGATGTTCTATTCAGCAAAATCATTGCTTGCTCAGGTTTAGACATCAAGCATGCACTTATTTTCAATATCATATTTATTTGTTTTTAATTCACATATTGCTCTTATTTTGATTATTCTTACAAGGATGCTTATATATATGTGTCTACGTGTTCCTTTTATGGTATGTTTATTTGCTTAGGATTTATCCGTCCATTAATGGTAAATAATCAATTTATCAACAAATAAGCATTGTTATCCATATATACATCCTCAATCGCTTAATCGATATACATCTCTATCTAGGGTTCTACAAGATCATCTCTGCAGAACCAGACTATTTTCTCCCACGACAAATAGCCCTATTCTATTGTTCGTGGATGGTTGATGATCGTGATGAATACACTGTCAAAATACCGGTTGGAAAGTCAAAAGAAGAAAACATAAGAACGACTGTGATTGAGATGATTCTTCAAACATATCACTTGAGCGATGAAGGAGATATCGTGATTGAAGAAGTTACGGATGCGCAGATCCAGAGTGCTCTCGACATTATTCTGGCTCAACCATTCCAATGGACTGGCAAAGCATTTAACCGATCTCTGATGCTGCCCAGTTATCGTCTTCTCTTTGATTTCGTCCAAAAGGTATTTCTTGGACATCAAGGCACATTTGACTCGGTGACAGCTGGAAAACTCAAAGTCAAGACTGCAATTTTACTTAATCTAAAAGTAAATTGGGCAAGATCGCTATTGAAGCTGATCGTGGATGAAGAACAGCAGATCATCATTCGCCAAGACAGTGATGGAAATTGCACAAGGTTGAACGTCAAACGACCTCTTCGACTCTCCACCAAACTCAGCACAATCATAGCTGGTTTCATCCAGCGCGACAAATGGCACAAATCAGTTGATTTTAGCAGGGACTGGATTTTACCTAGGACCAGACATCAGATGGAAATGTCGTTGGGCATTGCTTCCCAAATTTTCCTCAAAGTCACGGATGACAAGATGAAACAAGAACTGATTCGTGTTGGCAAATCAAATCCAGAATGGATTGTACCAATGAAGAAGCCAGAGAGAGACTGTTGGTGAATCTGCTGCTGCTCAAGAAGAAGTGATGAAGGAACGACCTGCCAAGAGGAAGGCAGCTGGTAACCCCCAACCAGCTGCTGGTGCCAAAGAAACCAAAAAGCCAAGGAAAACAAAGAGCAAACCCACTGCTCGGAATTTGGAGGAAGAATTGGATGCCACTGCTGTAGTACCCCGAAATACTGTAGCTGTCATTAAACAATGATAAAGTTTAATTAGGGCATTGCATCCTTAAGAGAATATTTTTATGAGATTAAGAAGAGTTTTAAGAATCTATTATATGATTTAGAAGAAAGAGTTACGAATATTTTGTTTAGAAAGAAAATGAAATTTATTAATTCCATATTAGAGATAAAAAAAAAAGGGGTTTAGATATAATAAATTTAGACGACGCATGCCCCTCAGAAGAGAAAATTTTTATCTATTAGATAACATAGAAAAATGGAATTAGAAATTCCATTAAGCTTGAAAACAGATAAAAGAAAGAATAAAAATTTATTATTGCAATTTCGATAATAATTTAATTAGTTTTCGGCAGGAATTCAATTTGGGAATTCGACAGCCGTAGCAATATTTATAAATTAAGCCCAATTTTCTAAGATACATAGAAGAGATTATTATGAGGATTTTGTTAGAAAATATTGCTTTAGAAAGGAATTTATGTAATTAAATTCATTCGGTAAGGTAAAACTCGAATAATTCGTTCATCTGAACTCGGAATCGCGAACGGTCTGAACCGGTGGATTCCTTGTGTCGAGATGAGTAATCCAGCATTAAGATCTCGATGCACGAAAATCGAGGAGGTGGGACCTTCTAGAAGCCCCTAGAGCTAAGTGGATAATTATCAAATTATTTAATTAATAAAAAAATCTTATACTTAATATATAAGAAAGCCATCCTTATCATATTTCATCATCTTCCACCTCCTCCTTCCCCTCATTTTCGTGCACCACACTTCCTCCATAGACAAGAAATTTTCTCCTCCATAATTCAAGTTCTAAGTTAAATTTGAGGCTCAATTTCAAGAGATAATCACCTTTGAGGTATTATTCCATCATCTTTACCTCTTTAATTTGTAGAATTTGAAGAGAGGTTGTCTATCTATCCATGATAGGTTATGTTCATAATTCATAAGATATGATGTTGATTTTTATATAAGTTGTAGTAATTAAATAGAACATCATGTTCTAAGTATGATTTTGCAAAGAATTGTTAGAAATGATGAATAATTAGATTTTCCCTAAATCTTCCATAAGAACCCTAATTTGAATTGGTGGAAATTGAATGGAATTGTTTGATTTAAGCATGGATAAGTGTCATTAGGAACTAATAAATATGATTAGAGAAAGAAATTAGAGCAAAAATTCAAACATCTTAAATGTTCATAGTGACCGAAAATTAGGAAGAAATTTTCAATAAGATTTTGATTTTATTTGTGTAATTTGAGATCATAATTGAGTTCAATGGCATGAATAAAGCTTAGAATAATTTATTGGGAATTTTTCATACACTAGAATTTGATTTCTAAAAATCTAAGAATGTATGAAGTTCATGGTTTATATATATGTTGATGGTAATTTGCTCAGGCGATGTTGAATTAGAGTTAATTAGATGATAGTAAGCATAGATAGATCAAGAGATTGAAGAAAGAATTATCATTTCATAAAGAATCATAAAATGCTTGGAGAAGGGGATGATCCAAAGTCATATGTAGAGGAGTTAATTGGATAATTTAATACCATAGTTGTGATGAGGAAATAATATGAAGTATAATGTGAGTTTGTTGGAATTAAAGAGACATGTATGTGGAAGTTAGAATTTTAAGTGTAAAGAAGAATACATACTTCTTAAGAGTAAGATCTTAGATATGAAGTTAAGTATGCAAGTAAGCTTAGAATACATAAGTATGTGTAATTATAAGATGATACGTAATGGAATAGATAAAGGATGCAATGACCCGAAAGAGAGTAAACTGATAGCAATCTAAGTTAAGATAAGAGATTATATGAGATAATGTCTTTCTAATCTACTCCAAATTTATATAATTAAGGTACAAGTGGAGTAAGAAGAAGAGATACAAATCCCAAGAAAGAAGAAGACGAGCCTTCGACTTATATAACATAAGTCAATCAGGTGGGCACATTCTTTTAAAGTATGCATTGTTTTTATGAAACTTGCTATTGCATGTTATTTTGAAAAGATGTGACTTGCATGTTTTTAGCATGATTGCATTGCCTATCTACGATAGAATTACGATATCGGCCCTATGCCGGACGAGCTGCCGGTAAGGGTTTGTGTACACATATGTGACCGTGAGCCGGTGAGCGGATCGGCCGGTCATAGTGTTTGAGAGGGAGGCCTACCTCTCAACACAAGAAGTGCGTAGATATGGTGTATATGAAAGATTTTGTCTGCAGACACCAGCATGTTTTATTTATGTTACAGTTGAGCATGAAAAGTTTCAGTTTTAAAGAAAGTTATTGCAAGTCACAAGAACATGTTTTTAAGAAAAGTTTGGCAACGTGCCCACTGAGTACACATCGTACTCATGCCTTGCATATTCATTCACATTTGCAGGTTGAGCAGCGGCGATGAAGATGGAGATGAATGCTGGCTTTGGGCTTGTTGTCCCTTTGTTTTGACCATATATGTATTTAGTGGTTGAAGTAGTGTTGTTGTACTTATGATCATCCACTCTTGTTGATGAGTAAACTTGACACCTTATTGTCCTTAGTATGTTGATACGTTTGATTAATCCGTGAGATTCATATTGATATGTTCCCGTTACGAACCTTTGTTTGTCGTCACTTGGTCGTTTGGTACCATGATATTATGTTAGCCTTTGTTACTCATTGTGGTACTTTTCTTTGTGAGTTAACGTGTTCTGCGTCTCTTTCATGGTTGTTTGAGATGATCGTTGGTAGTTTGGGAATTCAAAGTTCATCAATTGTGAATACTTGAAAATTTCTAGAAACAGGGCAGCCTCTGTTTTTCCCATTTCTGCACGTTTCACTTGTTCGAATTTTCTGATATTGGTGTCATTTGAAAGATCTTTTCGATACCTTTCTAACAGTTCTTTCGGATCTTAATTCGGAGTTCATATGAGAAAGTTATGAGCTTCCGAAGTTGAGGTGTCAGTCCTGCCCTGTTTTTCGCGAAAGTCATTTTGAGTTCCTTTGTGTTTAAACATCAATTGCTTGAGTTTCTTCCAAGTTAGTTAAGTCATGGCCTAATCTCTTGGCTAAGATAGGGTTAAGAAATTGGGCTGTGACAACTGCTGACCAAGCTAAGGAGCCATCTGCTTCCGAATTAAATGAAGCTGAAGTGGAACTTAATATACACGAGCAGCCCGCTGAAGATGTTGTAGAACGGTTAAAAGGAGCCCAATTACTTTTCAAACAGCTGCAAGAAAAGGCAAATGAGACTGTTCTCAAATCAATGCCTGGAATCCAGCTTACACCAGCCACATTGGAAATGGCTCAAAGGTTTCAAACTTATCTGGAAAGAAGAGATTGCAAGTTCTACATATTGGAAGCTATCTTATTGTTATTCTCGATCAGCGAGCTGAAAGCCGAGGAAAGCAAATTGCAAACATACTTTGGGTTCCTCGACGTGCCAGATGCAAGGCAGTACTTCCGCACCTATGTACTGACCAAAATGAAAGAGGAAGCTGCTACCCTTCAAATCGATCTGACTCCTTATTATGAAAAGGAAAAAGATTTATATTCATTCGCAGTGGACTTGCAGTCGGGTGATTTTGACAAAATTTTCAATTTTGAAGTACAAGCTGCTGAGACAGAAAAGCTTATTGACACACCCTCATCTCAGCCCGCTGTCCAACTCCCCACAGAAGAACCATCTGCTGCATTGGAGGAAGCAACATCTATCCTGGAACCATCTGCCCCAATCCAAGAAGTTGAATCCCCTGCCGAACACTTAGAAGAAATCTACACTCATGGCACAGCACCAGATGGATTTCAACTTCATAATTTGGAGGAATTGCTCTCTGCAAATCTTAGTGCCCACATGACAGCAGATCAACTCAGCGCACTTATTCATGAGAGAATTAATAATCGATCTGCTGCATTGGCCAACTTCGTATTCTTTGCTGCAGAAAGCGCACTTCAATCTGTTGAAAAGAATGTCCAGCACGCTCACTCTAAACTCTCCGAAGAGCTGCATAAAGATTTGGACAGTGATGGTGAAGTTTTTGATAAATATAAGGAAGAAACAAACTGCAAGATTGTTGCCATTCAAGAGGAGACAAAATCTTTTGAGAACAAGATGAATGCAGCTGGAGCAAAGATGGTTGAAGAGGTGAAAAAGCATGTGGAACAGCAATACGTGGACATGGAGAAAACCACTATTCCAGCAGTGATTAAAAACACGCTGCCCACTTTACTCAAAGACCAACTGCCAGAGGCTTTGAAAGCAGAAGATGTTGCAACTGGCAACGAAATTTTCCTTATCAACAAACAAATTACTAACATGAAGGTTGCTCACAGCGCACTGGCTGTCAATTTTGAGTCTCACATCAAGGATGCTTCAAAACAATTCAATGAGGTCAATGGCAATATTTCTGCATTCCTACAATATAAGGAAGATTCTGAAGCTAAGTTCAAAACTCTTCATGACGAGCTTGCCTCCCTTCGACTAATCATTTCAAAAGAGTTTATTGCTGATGTCGAAAAGGGGGAAGGAGAAAAGAAAGGTCAGCCCGCTGCTCCCTCTCAAATCAAAAAGAAGCCCGCTGCTATCAAAAAGAAAAAGCTAACTGCTAAACAAGCTGCAGAAATCAAGCTGTTACAAAAAGAAAACGAAGCAAAACGCAAGAGAGAGGAGGAAGCCAAGAAGGCTGCTGACAAGAAAGGAAAGAAAGTCATGACAGAGGATGATGAAAATGAAGAGATATTTCTGGATGGATGCACAGCGGAGCAGATCGCTAATCCTGAATTCAAAGAGTTATGGAGAGCGGAGAAATTAAGGCAAGGAAAGTCTGGTGCCCAAGATGAAAAGGATGAATCTCCTGATGAAGAAGAAGAAGAGCCAACTAATCCGGTATTCAAATTCTTTGAAAAATACCAACTTAAAGATGCTCAAAATCTCACTTGGCTACACGCAAAGAAAGCAGCGAGATGGAATCAATTGATAAAAGAGTTTGTGGTGCAACACTACTATCTGATGAATGAAGACATGCAAGGTGGAAATGTGGACGAACTGTTCAGAGAATTCTTAAAGCAGCATAAGAATCAAACCTTCGTGGAATATTTACATAGACAATCTGCAATGTACAATCATCCACTCACTGCACCAAAGAAAACGACTCTTCTATATCCAAGAATTCCTGGAACCATTGAAGTCGATCACACAACAGTTTTGAACACCATAAATCAATCTGCACAGCTGATGGGTTATCCCATTGATTTCAACAATAAAGACTACCGGAGAATCTTCAATGGAATTTACGCAAGTTTTGGCGTGCCATCTGAACTGAGGGAGCGTGAGTTGGTAGAAAGGAGGAGGCAGCAGCTAGCTGAGCAATAAAGAAGACAATCACAATCTTTAAAATTTGTTCTTTTTGATTTTGCAGCGATCTGATATAATTATATGTTGTAAAATCCTGTTTGATCAATAAAGTATGAAAGTCCATTTTGAAAAACAACCTGATGACAATATCTCTTTGTCCAGGCAATGTTTTATGATTGACAATTTATTATCATGCATTATAACTGTCTTCAATATTAAATCTTCATACTTAAAAGAAAATATTAGTGTAGGTTTCGACATCATCAAAAATGAGGAAATTGTTGGGAACCTCACGAATTTGTATTTGTTTTGATGATGTTCCTCGAAACTACACTTTGATGTTTTGGAAACCAAGTAGTTATTGTCATCTATTAGGATTATCTTAAGTGTAAAAGAAGCAGATCGTTTTAGTACACAAATAACGATCTGTATTATTCTAGTTAAAGGTATCCTGGACACAATGATTACTATAATATCAAGTTTCTCTTTTGTAAGTCAGCTAGCTCTTAATATAGGGAGCAGATCGTTTTATGTATTAAATAACGATCTGCTTCCCATATAAGCAGCTCGCTAACACTTGTTTTTTGGTTTCTATTTGTAGTTCACATTTCAATAGATCACAATTGTAAAAGTGGCTTGAAGTTTCAAGTTTACTTATAACGATCTGGTTCTCTAGACTAGAATTAGATATTTCATAGGATCAAAAATATGCTTGTTATATTCTACAAGTTGTTGAGCAGCTCATCCTAAAGAAGGAACAGCCCGCTGCTCCTAACCTGCAGCAGATCGTTTTATACCAAAAACAATCTGGTCGCTTCAGTCAATGGAGAATGAGATGAAGTTACAACACAAAGAACAACGAGCTGGTATAACATCAAATTCAAGCTGTTCCTCACAATAACTACGGTGGACTGCCGACATACCTAAATTTGTCTCAAGTCAACCACTCCGTGTATTGTCACATCAACAACATGCTTTAAGGAATGAATTACAAGGATATCAAAATTCATGTACGGTGAATCATTCCCAGTATGGCAATACATTGGGAAATATCGTGAAAAGTGGTAATCACTCTCATTTGACAGCGCGTGCTTCAACAACACTGCCATGCATTTAATGCAGTCATTAATGCGATGAAGAAGGACATCTTCTTTTCCAACGGATAGTTTTCTACAAAGAGGCTATATATATACCACCTTCACCTCCAGGAACGAGTACAAGAATTCACGATTACAAAGCTCAAACTCTGCTCAAATATCTTCAAATATTCAAAGCTCTAAAAGCACTCCTTCAAGCTCTAGAATTCTCTGAGTGCTTTATTATTCTTTTGAAGATAGTTTCTGGAAATTTTTTGTTTACAAAACCCGAGTTAGGATCTAGCTTTGATTCAAAAGTTGTAAGATTTAGATTGTAGTTCTTCAATCTAAGAAGTGTAATCTCAAGTTGTTATCTAGTTTTGATAAAACTTGAGGCTCGTACTCAACGAGTAAAAAGAAAGGAGACATAGTAGATTTCGATCTAGTTTTGATCGAGCCGTGGACGTAGGGAAAGTTTATCCCGAACCACGTTAAATACCTTGTGTTCTTACTTTCTGTTTTACTTTACTATCATATTCTCCATAATCTTGCATTAACTTGGTTGTGTTAAAGATTGACTAAAGAAAACCTTTTTAACTACAAAGAGCATTAACCACCGAATTTCGCACACAACATTAATCAAGATTAACTTTCTTAAAGTGAATCTTATTAAGTGTTTCTTTTCACTTAAGGTTTATTTGAGCTAAGGTGCTTCTTCTTCCCAAGAAGAAACCCTAAGCTAACCTAAGCTTACTTTATTTTAAAGTGTGCTTAAGTCTTATACTTAAACTTTGAACAAGAAAACCTAAAAAGTTTTGAATTGGTGTATTCCCCCCCCCCCCATACACCAATCTAGCTCTTTCGGGACCAACAAATAGTTAGAGTCATACCGTTCAGAGAAGGTGTCCGCATTTGTGTGTTGGTGCGTTATGTCCTGCGGAGGCATAGTTATATGCAGTGCAACACTCTCAAACAATTTTTCCTCAATATCTTCAAAGAACTCATGCTCATCATCATTCCAAGATACCCAATAAGATTTACCCCTTTTTCGAAGTGTGTTGGCACACTGATTTGCAAAGTGTCCAAAACCCTTACATTCATGACATTGTATGCTGTCGAGTTTGGAGGAACTGTATTTGAATACTTCGTTGTTAGAAGTGTTCCTAACAGGGGGTTTTCTTTGATTGTTGTTGGTCTTCGGAGGTTCATAGTACTTCAGGTGTGGTACATCTCGCCCCTTGGGTTTGGTCTTGTCACGATTAAATCCTCTCACCATGCGATTGAACTTTCTGGTGATCATGGCAACATCATCTCCATCATGGATTTCTTCCACTTCTTCGGAGTCACTAGAGTCCATTTGGTTTAATAACTTACTGCATGACGGTGATGAACTTGAACCTGCAGTGAGAGCCATTGTTTTCTTCTTGGGGAAGGTCCCTCTTGCTTCGTAATTCATCTCATACGTTTTGAAAGAATTCAAGAGATCTGTGAATTCCAGTGCATTCACACCTTGCACTGTTTCAATGGCTGTTACCTTCATATCAAACCTAGGCGGCAACGTTCGAAGAGCTTTGGAGACAAGAACCTTGTTGCTCAATGGGTCTCCTAGGTCTTGACACTAGTTAGCGAGGTCAAGAATCCTTTTCATGTAGCTAGAGATATCTTCATTTTCCTCCATCTTCATATCCTCGAATTGAGAGGCGAGGATACGTAGACGAGACTGCTTGACGCTCTTGTCACCCTCACAGTGCCATTGGAGAATATCCCAAGAATCTTTCTCGCACACACAGTTCTTGATTAATTTGAACATGTTTGTGTCAACAGCTGAGATTATAGCATTTAGTGCTCGGTCATCAAGAGTGGCAGCTTCAATTTGATCACGTGACCAGGAATTTTATTCTATTGGTACACAATCACCGTCTGCGTCAGTCTGCTTTGGTGGTGACCACCCATTCTCCACAGACATCCATGCTCGTCTATCAAGAGACTTGATATATGAGCGAGTACGTGTCTTCCAGTAAGAATAATTCGAGCCATCCAAGATTGGAGGTCGAAATGCTCCAGTGCTATTTGGATCCATCTTCGCGTTAGAGCTGTGATACAGTCAGGACCACACACAGTGTGTCGAGTGATGGCTCTGATACCACTTAAAAGTGTATCAACCACTCTAAGTCAATGTTGCGGAAGCTAAAGTAGAAGACACAGGATAATTTTTGCGTAGGTTGTGTTAACGAACAACCTACACGGCAACCTTACGACCAAAAAGAATAATCAAAAATAAGTGTTGTGTTGTTTACAATGTTCAATACCACAACAACATCAACACTCTTACTAAAACACTAAACGTATGATCTTAACGACTAAGAATCATACACACTAAACTACGAAATTAATCTGCAAAAACTCTGTGTCTAACTAAAAACTGTAACTGGTATTTATAGACAGAGTTCATGGGCTTGATTTCTAGCATCTCGTAATGTTGGCCCATGCGTTCCACAATTCTCGCTGTTTGTTATTCTCTGCAATCGTGCCTGGAATTGTGGAACTAATTCTTGGTTAGTTGTTGACTCCTTGAATTGTGGAACCGAAAGTCTCCACTCGGCACTCTAGGTTTTCAACTGCCAAGACTTGGTCTTCCACTAGTCTTCATGGATCTACTCAGAATGCCAAGTCATTAAGTCATCAAGATCCCACGTGGCAGTCGAGTTTGAACATCATTGTTATGTTGCGCCAGATGCTTAAGTCAACATATCTGTAAAGAACACAAAAATACACAATTTTTAGGTTACTTTTCAAAAGCAAATCAAAACAGAAATACCTAATAGTTTTCAATTAAACAAATAATGCACTTTGGTTATCATAACATTCATTTTCACATTCATCAAGGAAAATTGCCTCATAGAGGACTTTTATCAAAATTTGCCGAAGAAGGTTTCGGGCATATGGTGATATTCTAACGTTCCGATCATATACACATACACATCTACTACGTCATTACTCTAACTAATCTAATTATATATTATCATCATTATACTTCTATTGTTACTTAAAGTTTACTTATACTACTCTCTTCCTCCTCTGGAGGTTCGATTTCTTCTTCCTCTGGTTCTGATTCTTCCTCATTTACGCCTTCACCAGGTGTAACTGGTTCCAGTGGCCCATGCTCCTCCTGAATATCATTTAGTTCCAAAAACGAAGACATATGAGGACTAATCAACTCTTGGTCATCTGACGACCCTAAGTGATTGAAAGGTTCATATAAAGGTGTTGAAATTGGAGGATAAGAAATAACTCGGAGTGAAATATACTCAAGGGCAGACGGCTGGCCATAAAGATTCAAACCAGTGGTAGATCTCATAGGCAAATTCAAATCAGGTATTTCAAAACGGAGAGGAGACTGATTATTATTTCCATCTGAACCAAACTGGTGAACAATCAAACAAAATCTATCATATGTGGGAAAATCACCAGGAGGTGGAGCTGGAGCCCTCTGGAACCGTTCTCGAATAATAGAAATAATCTCCCAAAGACACTGTGCTCCATAGATTTCTTTTCCTCCGTAATCGAGATACTCGAGAACTAACGAAGATGCCCAAACTTGCCATATTGCCGGTAATACACGAACTAGCTGGAGCATTCCGTCTTTAGCAGTCACATCATGACACCTCGCCTGTTCCCAACGAGTCTCAAACTCGGTTAGAAAATCATCTAGTCCTCGATGCTCGTCAAGACGATGTTACTCTATCTAATTGGAATCAACAAATCGTACAACATGGGTCGTATCATCTTTGATCAGCTCGTCGCTCTCTCCGTAAAACTACAGATCACTTCTCTTCCATTCCCTTCTCTTATTTGCAGGGTACTCCCGCCTACTTAACTATTGTATTAGCTATGTAAACGGATCGCGACTACATGAACTGGAGGAACGAACTTGACCAGGATCAAAAGGTTGAATGACAATTAAGTAATGAACATCAAGGTACAATATACAGTTTAACAGCATCTCCTTTGCATATAGGTCAATTCCGGACAAACAAAAAACCCAATGCAAGATATAATAAGTCATCACATATATCACAAATGGTTAGGAACATCCAAAACCAACAGGAGATGATATGTACGATATCAAGTTTCAACGACAACAATTTGAATAAATTCAGGTTTCTAAACATAACCAACCAAAGATAGTGAGTCAGCAACTACTATACATGACCAACATTTCAAAAGATAATTCAGAGTTTTGGCAACAGATAGGGTGGTTGAGAATTATGTGTGACGACATAACCTCGGGGCAACTAGATACACATATTAACAAGCAAAAAGGAAAGCAAGCCCGAATCAACATCTCTCACCATCGCCAACTCCGCTGCTCAACCTGCACATTTAAAAAAAAATATATGCAGGTCATGAGTACTATATGTACTCAGTGGGCACATTGCCAAAAACATTTAAAACATACTTTTATGACTTGCCAACTGAAGCAATACATAGGGTTTTAAATTTTTAAAAGAAATAACTTGTGTATGTTTTCTAAAATCTTTTTCATGCTCATGCTATATCTTAATCTAATCATGACTTGTGTCTGCAGACCAATCATCCAAATATACCATATCTACGCACTCTTGTGTTGAAAGGTAGGCCTCCCCTTCAACACTATGACCGGCCAACCCGCTCACTGACTCACGGTCATAAATGTATACACAAAACCTTACTGGCAGCTCGTCCAGCATAGGGCCGACGTCGTAATTCTCTCTTAGATAGGCATCATGCAACGTGTTTAAAACAGGCAAGTCACAAAATCTTTCAAATAATATGCATATCAAAATATAATAGTATGCACATTTTAGTTAAGCAATGCCCACCTCAATAACAGCTTAACCTTACTATCTCAGTTCTTCTTCCTTCAGCTCCGTTCCCTTTCTCTCTACTCCGCTTGCACCTTAAATATATAAATATGGAGTATATTAGAAAAGAGAATATTACTTCACTACTTCTCAATTATACTTACTTGAATATAGTCTATAATCTCAACTTGGGTTGCTAGGGGTTTTGACCTTCTCTCGGGTCATTGCATCCTTAACTGATTTAATTATTCTTAACTTTATAAATATACTCAATTATGTATTTTAAGCTTATTTATAAGCTTACTTATAATATTTAACCTTATACTTAGTAATTATACATATTCTTGATTTATGTTAAAATACCAACTTATGCATAATTATTTTATTAATATCAATCAAGCTTGATTATTCAACTATTAGTACATATAAATCATTATCTACTCTTAAACCTTAATTAACTTATATAATTATAATACTTCCTTCCTTACCTACTAAACTAACAAATTCTAACTTTTACATACTTGGCTAATAAAATCCAATAAATTCACATTAGCCTTTGTATTCCTTCATTATCTCAAATATCACATTAAATCAACCAAATAAAATCTCTATATATAAGTTTTAAGCATGCCCTTTTTCTTGAAAATTAAAGATCTTAATGTAAGAATGATTTTATCTTTAATCTCTTGATTTAACCATGCTTCATATTGCTTAATAAACTCCAATGCATCATCACTCCATCTAAATAACATTAACATATATGTAAACTTAGAAACTCCATAAACTAACTAAATTTTGAAAGTTCATTTCTAATGCTTGAAAAATTTTAAATAAATTATTCTAGACATTGTTCATGCCAATAAACTCAAATATGATATCAATTTAAACAAATAAAATCAAAATCTCATAGGACAATTAGGGTGAAATTTTCGGCCCTTATGAAGAAGACTAGAAAGTTTGATTTTGATTTAATTCCTTGTTCTAATCATGTTTATTGATATCTAGTGATTCTTATTCATGCTCAATTCAAGAGAATTCACACAATTTCTAATAACTGAAATTAGGGTTCATGTAGAGATTTTAGGGTAAATCAAATTAACAATAATTTGTTGAAATTCTTTGCATATTCTTGTTTAAAGCATGCATTTCTATCTATTTACTACAACATAATTAAAAACAAAACCATACTTGAACAAGCTATAGGGCACGAATTTTTCAAGCTAAAACTTGAAGAAATTGGATATTTACCTTGATTGGATGATTTTCTCACAATTTGATATTGATTTTTGGCTTAATTCTTGAGATTTGAAGAAAAAAATTTTTAGTGTGTGTAGTGTGTGTGAATAGTGACGAAAATTTGGGTGGAGATGTTGGAAGATGATGAATAGTAGTTGAAAGTCTTACTTATAAGTTAAGTGAAGTGATTTTTTCTAATTTAATAATTAATTTCTCTACTTTTCCACATTTCTCTAGGGGCTTCTAGAAGCTTCCCGATTCTTCATTTTTCGGGTTTCAAGATATTGATACTGGATGATTCGTCTCGACACATAGAATTTACTGGTTCAGGCCGTTCGTGGTTTTGAGTTCGTTTGAATAACTTATTCAAACTTTAAAATACTGAATAAATTCTTTTTAAGAAATAGTATTTTTCTAATAAATTTTTCAAGCTCTTAATCTCATAAATATTATTTCTTAAGGATGCAATGCCCTAATTATTATTTAATCAAACTCTAATTACTGCTACAGTATTTCAGGATACTACAGTACTAGAGCACCAAGGCTTCACATCAATTGCCCGGAGTCATAAGGCTACTCCTGCCCCAGTGTATACAATCCATCCCTCCCTCTTCAGCAAGAGCAAGGTAGCAGACCTACCCTGGCACAATCCTGATGCTCCCGTCCCTGGTCCCTCCAGTATTCACCTGCCACCAAAGACTGCACAACAATTAATTGGTGCTCTGTCTACCCTAGCTGCCCTTGTTCCTGCGCTCCAAGCCAGCCTCTCTTCACAACAAGGGGGAGAACCAGTAGCCACAGCAGCAGGGGGAGAAGCAGCAACAGGAGGAGACGCAGAGGAAGAGGAAGAAGACAGTAAGGAGGAAGAAGATGATGGAAATGAAAGATTGTGAAGGATAAGTGTTTTGGGAAGGATGACCGGATGTGGTCATAAAAATATTTTGCTGATGTGATGTTAAGGGCACAAAAAACAAGCACCAAAACAATTTTTATTTTTACGTTTTTTTCTTTACTTTTTGTGGGTGCTTTTATTTTTTGTGGTGGATGACTGTTGCAGCTCTAATCGTTTTTGATGAAATGGCATAGTAGTTGCTACTTGATATGTGTGATAGTTTTACGTGCATATTGTTATCTCTATCTATATTGCTACTCTTGAAGTTGTTTTGCAGGCACAAACAAAAGGGTGTTGTGAAGAAGGCACAAAAACAGGGGGAGTTTGTTAGGTATTTATGATATATTATCATCTGTAATGTTGACCTAACATGTGTGTTTTTGTGTTCTTCACAGGAATGTTGACTTAGCTTCTGACGCAACATGACAACTGGTGTTGACTCAGCGTCCAACTCGACAGCCACGTGTAAGGGTGACTTGGCAGATGCACGAAGACTTGAAGGAAGCACGGAGACTAGAAGGAAGACCAAGTCTTACTAGACGGTTGAGAGTTTCATGCTTAGTGGAATTCTGTTCCACAAATCCAGGAGTCAACAACCAACTAAAGTAGTTCCACAATTCCAGGCAGATTTGAGGAGCATAACAACAGAACTGCAAGAATTATGGAGACATGGGCCGAACAATTACTACACTTATGGATCCAAGCCCATGTAGTCTATCTATAAATAGTAGAATTCTTTCATTTAGTTAAGACGGTTAGATAGACACATTTGCAGATTAAATTCGTAGTTTTAATTCTGTATGCTTCTTAGCTCGTAAGAACATACATTTAGTATTTTAGTGATAGTGTTTTAGTTATTGTTGTGTTCAACATTGTAATAGCTCAACACTTGTTTTGATTATTCCTTTTTGGCCGTAAGACTTCCGTGTAGGTTATTGTTTTATATAACCTACGCAAAAATTATCTTGTGTCTTCTACTTTAGCTTCCGCATATATTCACTTAGAGTAGGTTGATACACTTTTAGTCATTTCTGATGAAACAACCCGTATCACTGAAACTGGAGTGGTCAAGGAGGATGTACAAAAAGATCCCAGAAAGTACACATCTGAAGAGAGAAGAGAAGCAAATCTTGATGACTTTGCCAAAGGAATCATCTCCAGCACAGTAAAAGGAGT
Organism: Leonotis leonurus; assembly: GCA_026898415.1. Classification (NCBI taxonomy): domain Eukaryota; kingdom Viridiplantae; phylum Streptophyta; class Magnoliopsida; order Lamiales; family Lamiaceae; genus Leonotis; species Leonotis leonurus. The sequence goes on along the minus strand of JAPKLX010000468.1, from coordinate 127,859 downwards.
TCATCTAGCCAAGATCCAAGATCTTGACACAACCAAAGAGATGTGGGAAGCCTTGAGAGAACTAAGTCTAGGTTCTGAAGCAATGATCGAAAACAAGCTATCTCTACCGTGCAACAAATTCGATGAATTCAAGATGAAACCTGGAGAAACCATCGAACAGATGAAGAACAGATTCAATGAAGTGCTACTAGAAGTTTCTGCTTTCAATAAAAACATGTACACAGAGAGAGAAGAATCTTAAGATTCTAAGAGCATTACCACCAAGTTGGGAGATTTATTCAGCAATGCAACCTCTACGTGCTGATTTCAACGATCTAGCTGTGGAAGTTCTATTTGATCATCTAGCTGTTCACGAATGTGACATCAGAAGGATACATGGATCGGATCATTTCTCAAGCAAGAAGATTGGGATGAATGCTACATGGGATTGGACAACGGAGTCGAATTGAACGAGGTAAACTCTAATGCTTCTATGTCTCCAAATAAACTTGACTATGATTCAGGAAATGAAGATGAACCAGAAGTATCATGGGATGAAATTAATGAGATGTTTAAAAGCTACACCAGCATAAAGAAGTTATTCTTTGAAGTCATAAAGGAGAATGAAAAGCTGAATGAAACTGTGAAGTTCTTGAGTGAAGCAAATACCAAGTTTTCTACACAAGTAAATGGTCTTGAAGAACAGATCAAGACAAAAGACGCAGAAATATACTCGCTCAATTTCAAGGTGAAATATATGATCAACAGGAAAGATGTATTAGAAAAAAAACTTGAAGAAAACCATGGAAAATATGAGTTGAAATGATCATCGATATGCAACAAAAGGGAAGAGTTGGTCTAGGATACAACGGGAATTCTAGTGAGACTCAATTTGTTGCTGAAAGAAAGAATATACCAGATCTAGTCAAGGATCTCAAGAACAAGAAAAATCAACCTCAGAAGTTGATAATGAAGAAAACAGGAGATAACAGATACTATCAGAAGAAGGGTCAATCTGCTCACTATGAGAAAACGAATAAAAATCAAAAGCCGAAGATGTCTATCAAAACCTCCTCAACCAATGGAAATAAGATCAATAGGGATAACATTGAAAGAAATCATCCTTACATCTACAAAGTTATAACCAGAACGGATGATATTGGAAGAAGGATTACATGCTATATATGCGTTCCTAACACCAAGTTAATTTGGATTCCCAAGGGAACATTTGCTACTAACCAAGCACCCACTTGTTGAAAGGGTAGCTAATATTTATTTATTACATGATCGAAGAACTACAAGAAGAAGTAAAGTAGCAAAGGGAACAATCTGGATCATTGATAGTGGATGTTCAAAAGACATGACATGTGATAAGAACGCTCTATCAGACTATGTAGAAAGAGAAGGACCACAGGTAACCTTTGGATGTAACTCAAAAGGCTACACCAGAGGTTATGGTAATATAACTATTGGCAAGACCACAATCTCAAATGTATCATTTGTTGAGGGCATTAATCATAATCTGTTCTCCGTTAGCCAATTTTGTGCTAATGGAAACCAGATTATTTTTGATGCTAACAACTGTTTTGTGAAAAATAAGGTAGAAGATGAGACTATTTGTTGGTCCCGAAAGAGCAAGGTTTGGTGTATGGGGGGGGGGGGGGGGGAATACACCAAATACAAACTTTTCAGTTTACTTGACAAGTTATATGAGAGTTCAAGCTATTCTGTGGAAGAAATTGCTCGTAGATGACTTAACAGATCGATATGCAGATCGATAGCTGTCTTGGTCCAAACAGATTACTCTCTTAGTGAGAACACTTAGCTAATAACAAGAGTGATCTTATTATTTTCTCAGTGTTGAGTGAGTGCGGAATAATGGTGGATTAGTGATTGCTTCTTGTTTAGAAAACCTTAGTAATTATCCAGAATGTTAAGAAGATTGATTGTGATGCAGATGGATGATAGTGCAGAGAGTTAGAATAATAAACAACTAAAGATTAAAAAATGCAGGAATGTAAAGCACACAGTTGTTTAACGTGGTTCGGGAAATCCCTACGTCCACGATCTGGTTAAAACTAGACCAGATTATCCACTATTAGGATACTCTGCTTCTTTATACTCGTGGAGAACGAGTCACAAGTATCAATCACAACTAGAGAGATATTTATGCACGAAATAAGGGTCGTGTCCCTTTACAACAGATTACCTCTACGTTACCACTAGAAAACTACTAGCTAGCAGGGTGATCTCCTTTCTCTCGACAAGACAGACTTGAATCGAGGTGGTTGGTGTGATGTAGAATCACAAGATGTTGAAGCTCTAAGTCTGGATGGCAGATTGCTTGAAAGTATATCAACAGTATAGCTCGCGTGAATTCTCTATATTCTCCAGATCTCTAACTTCAACTATATAGGCATTGAATATAAAATTCTAGCCGTTGTTGATTGGCGTGAGATAGATGGTATATTGCCAATCAATGGTTTCCATCATATTTGTTCTTGCCATATAGGAAAGGTTGACTCAATCTTTGATTTATGGAAAGCAGATTTGCTAACGGTCTCTTTCCTTCTATGTGTTAATCGAAGATCTTCTTTCCAATCCCAGTAGGATGGACTTGATCTTGACGTGGCAAGAGCATATGATGTGTAGGATGATGTCAGCTGATGGATTGATGATTCAATCATTCTGGTTCCTCGCTGCAGGCATCGATCTGGTCATCGATCTGGTCACTGTTGAGATTGACTTCTATAGGAATATATCCCTTACATATTAAGTCATCTCCTAATCTGTTCCATAATCGGATACACTTTATATATATAGTGATCTGTTTTACATTTCGAACTGTTTAAGCTATAAAACAACTAAGTGTGTTTTGAAGGACCATCATCAAAACTAAATTTAGGGTTCCCAACAATTTCCCCCTTTTTGATGATGTCGAAACTACACTTTACAATAATATCCTATCACCACATAATAAGCGATCTGGTCTGATAGCCAGATTGATGTTTGTTCGTTATTAAGTTTATAACGTTTAGGATATTTCATATGTGTTCTGGACAATAAGGTTTACAGATTGATGTGACAAAAGGCAATAAGGTTTACAGATTGATGTGACAAAAGGCAAGATATGCAGATCATAAAGATATGGGAATCATATAGCTATCTGCTCTTTCTTCTCTCTTCTTGCTGTCTTTTCATCTTAGCTCTTGTCTCATCCGAGATCAGCTGCACACATTCATAAACACCCTCTCTAATTCTTATGTAGTCAGGGTCTTCTGCGTCAACTTTGTACCCTCTGTTCTCCGCAAGCTGGTTTATATAGGTGAGCAGAAAGGTCTTGTTGGGCAAGTCGGTCCCTGGAATAGTTGGGCATGTTTTGAATTCTCTTTCTAGGGCAGTGATCTGGATTTTTGCCTTCGCCGCTGCTTCTCTTATTCCTTCAACCAGATCTCTGGCATCATTCATGTCAAGGTAGAGATTAAAGGCCTCGTTGGTTGTTCCATCGCTGTATGCAGGCTCCTTGAGAAAATATCTGCACATGATGAATCCATCTTTCAACCCTTCCCATCCTTCTCTTAAATTCTCTGGGACCCAGTTGGTCTCTCCTTCTTTTGATTTTGATGTTCTGGTAGGAGTAGATGATGCCCAACTGAATCCAGAGCGTTTCTTTTTCTTCGATGGTTGAGGTTGGCTCAATCTGCTTGAAGATGTGGTCTTTTTGATTTGAGCAGATGTTGGTGCAGATAGTGGGCTGGCTGTTTGTGCTGGGATCTGCTGCTCCGGTTGAGCTATCTCCTTTCCTTTCCCTTTTGTGGCAGCAGCAGATGGCTTCTTTCCTTTCCCTAAGCCTTCCCCCTTTTCGACATCATCAACCAACATATTGATGAATGCCCGTAGGGAAGTAACCTCCTCTTTCATTGATTTGATCTCTTTATCTGTCTCCACTTTTTGTGTAAGCAGAGATGTGATATTGAGATTAGCGTCGTCGATCTGCTTTTGAAATGAGGTTGTAATGTTGGCCAGATCAGCTGTGTGGGTCTCGACATCTTTTTGGATGATCAGACTGTCGTTAAAATATGTTTCGATCATTGTTTTCGTAGTGTAGCGCAGTTCGCTTAACTTTCTCTCAACAAAGTTCTTCCCATCCTGTTCGAACTGTCTGAACATGGCCTTGGTGTGTGAGATGGCTTCTTTTAGAACATCAGCTGCTATTCCATCTGTCTGGTTCTGCACTATGGCATGCACCATGTACATTTCTTTCACTTTCAGTTCAGTTGTAAACAGACTTTGATCGATCTGTGCCTTCCGTTCTTCGGCAGCAGCTCGATCATCGTCTAGTTTCTTGCTAATCTCATCAATCTTCAGCCGGCATATTCTCCTCAGGTCAGAGTCAACTTGATTGACGTGAGTCTTCAAGTGATCGTTGAACTCTGTGAGGATGCAAGTAGCTTCATCTTGTACTTGAGAGAGTGTTCCATACATGTATTGGTTCACTTTCATGGAGATAAGGTCTCTGATTTGCGTATGGGATAGAGATTGATGTTGGTCCATCAGTATGTCTTCCAGGGTGAATGTTGTCACATATACACCGAGTGCAGCTGCAGCAGCAGGTGTGTAGATGTCATTGGTAGGCTCGCCTCCAACATTCTAACCTACGGGCTCATCCTCTGCTTGAGATTGATCAGTTGTTGTAGGTTCCCCCTCAGTCTGTGGAGTGGGCTCTTCAACCTCATCCATGAGCTGATCTGGTTCTGTTACCGCTGCACCCTGTTGGTGAGCATCAGCCTGAGCTGCTCCAGCAACCTCTTCATCGTCGTGATCAGAAGTTATACTGTCAAAGAATTGCAGCATCCCAGCCTTCTCATACAAAGATCTAAGATCGATCTTTAACTTGATGGCTTCGTGCTGGGATATGGCAAGTATGTCTTGGGGAAAAGATTCTCGTAGTTCTGTGATGGATGAAACTCCGAAGGTGTTTAGGAAGATGGCTTCTTCTGCTTTCAGCGCATCAATGGATTTAACCTTGAGCAGAGCATCTAGTACATAGAACTCCTTATCCTTGATGAGAAGCAGGAGTTGAACTCTCTTTGCTGCATCATAGCTCTCAGGAGTGAGCTGGATGCCTGGAAATCGTTTGAGAACAGCACGATCTGCTTCTGCTTCAAGTAGTTTTACAACTGTGTTAGCCTTGTGCTTTTCTTCATCTTCACCAGATGATGCATCCTCTCCTTCTGAAACCTCATCGATCTGCTCAAATGGTTCTACAGACGATGGACTGGTGGAGTGTGCTGGGGAGAAGTCCTTGGACTGATCTGGATGCATAGATGAAATGGGGGCCACATCCTCTGGTGGACCACCCAACTGAATTTCTTCTTCCTCAACCTCCTGTTGAGGGAGAATGGTTTCAGCTGCATCAGGTGCCTCAGCCTGGACTTCGTCTGTAAGCTTCTGAAGTCGTCTGCGCTTGGTTTTAGGTGGCTGGGCTGCTGTAGAGATATCTGTGTCAATCGAGCTAGATCTTCTGGTGGTCCTCTTGGTGGGTGTCTTCTCGATTGGTTTCTCCTTTGTGATTTTGGATTTGGTGGGTCGATCTGCTGGAACAGTTGGAGGAATCCAGATAAGATTCGAATTTCCCATCTCCATCAGTGCATTGAAGACTACTGAGTCTTTAACCCTGGCAATCAGATTTGCTGAAATGCCCATTGACATTTCTATCTGATGCTGGTCCTTGGGGAAGTGCTGTCTGGTGTTGAATTCAACAGCAGTATCCCACTGGTGGTGAGGGAAGAATGTTTCCAGCATGAAGCTTATTTTCGTTGAGTGTCTCAAGCTGCTGCGCTTCACTTCAATCCTAGGGGATTCTCCTTTCACGAACAGGATCATCTTGGCCTCCTTTGCCAAGAGATCAAACAAGATCCTGCTCCAGTTCACTGGCAGGTTGAGTACCACGACTGTTAGGATCCTGAACTTTTCAGGAGTGACCTAGTCATATGAGCCGTTGTGATTGAGAAAGATTCGCTGCACGAATTCGAATAGAATTCTGAATTCTGGAGCGAGAAGAGCTCTTGTGAACATCCGGTTCGTATATTGGATTGGTATGATCATGCCCATCTCCACTGCCTCTTGGAGTTGTGCTGCAGTGATTTCCCCAAGGTCTGCACCTTCATCCTTCAGCTTATAAGCATCGTTGATGATATTGATGACGTTGTAAGGGGTGTTGCTGACAGTATTCCCTTTACTAACCCTGATGGTTGCCTCATCTCCACCCCTCTCTCCCTGCCATGAGAGGTAGAAGGCAGCAACATCCTTGGGTAGGAAATGAACTGGATGTGATGTGATAATATTGTGAAAACCTACAAGAGACACAATAGAGCATATGTGAGCACTATCCTTCCATCAGTGAAGTATAAGTACCCAAAACAGTTTATGTAGTCTAGCAGTTTATATCACAAAAACCATAACTATAACTATACGTATATGCAGATGAGAAAAGAAAACAGTTCAAACGCATGATTTGAAAAGAGCATAGAACAATTCGAAACAAGAACATAAAATGGTAAACCTTTGCATTTGCGAACGAGGTCAAATGCCTTTTCTAGCTTGTGAAACCCGAAGGTATCAAGAGCTGCGAAGAGGTCTTGGTGCAAGTATGGTTTCAGAAAGTTTGCTTGCTCGAGAAAGACAGATGATTTGGGAGCCATTTTTGCTAGAAAACAGAGTGATTTACGAAGGAGGAGAGAATTTTGAAAGGAGGAAATTTTTGCTAAGTGTTTCGAGAAATATAAGTGTGAGTGATACATGAAACGCCTTATCAATCTATATACACGAAAGAGAAGATAAGTAGAGTAATAAAATATTCAGAAATCCTTCCCTTTTTCAGCTTTCCCGCCTTTCCATGTTCTAGGTTTCCAGTCTATCACCGCTTCTATTTATCGTATGATACACGCGCTTTGATCGAACGGTTGAGATGTAGCGCGTTGTCTTTGTTGCAGTCATTTTTCTCCCTTTTTCTTGATTTGGTAGATATTTCCTCGATCACGTTTCCCAATTACTGTTCTTAATCATCAAAAATAAAAGATTTGATATCTAGAGTCAGAAATCAGATATTTTATATAATTAGTCGCCGTATAAGGTTGACCTTTCCCCCTTAAGCAAGTAATGGGATGAGAAATATTAAATTAATATCCACATGGCATTTAGTAATCTGGTCAAAATCGATCTCTTCCATAGTGAGAGCTATCGATCTGGTTGACTCTTTTAATAATTCCCAGTTGGAATTTTGATCAATCTGTATTGACATATACTTAGTGATCTGGTGTCAATTCACTGTTGGAATTTCAAGTGATCTGGATTTTATCAATCTGGACCATGACGATCTGGCTTAGATTCCCTGTTGGAATATTGAATTTTCTCTGGTTTAGATCAATCTGGTCCTTTCTTCAAGATTTAAAAGTCCTAGTTTTCCACAAAGCATCTTAAATCTTTCTTCTGGTAATGCCTTAGTGAGAATATCTGCTCTCTGAACTTCAGTATGTATTTTCTCAATCTGTATATGTTTCTTTTCAACATGGTCTCTTATGAAGTGATGTCTCACATCCACATGTTTGCATCTGGTATGCAACACTGGATTCTGTGTGATTGCTATAGCACTTGAACTGTCACAGAAAATTGGTATTTCCTTGACATCAATCTCATAGTCTTTAAGCTGTTGTCTTAACCACAGTATTTGTGCACAACAACTTCCAGCTGCCATGTATTCTACTTCTGTAGTTGAAGTGGCAACTGATGTCTGTTTCTTAGAAAACCAACAAATCAGTTTATTTCCTAGAAACTGACATGTACCAGAGGTTGACTTTCTGTCCAGTTTACATCCAGCATAATCTGAGTCAGTATATCCAGTTAGCTCAAAATTGTCTTCACATGGATACCATAATCCTACATGGGCTGTGCCCTTAAGATATCTTAGTATCTTTTTAGCAGCTTCCATGTCAGACTCTTTGGGATTTGCTTGATATCTTGCACATACACCTACTGCAAAAGTGATGTCAGGTCGACTGGTAGTTAGATAGAGTAATGATCCTATGATCCCTCTGTATTGTGTGATGTTTGCTGGTTTTCCCTCTGGATCTGGATCGATTTTCCCATTGGTCTGCATTGGGATTTTCACTGGATTACTGTCTTTTAATCCAAACTTGGTCAGCAGATCGTTGATGTATTTCGTCTGATTAATAGAGATACCGTCTGGTAGCTGCTTGACCTGCAAACCTAGAAAGAAACTCATCTCTCCCATCATGGACATTTGGTACTTATTTTTCATAAGTTCCAGTCTGTATACTTTCTGATCTGGATCTGCTTCTTCAAATCCAGGTGGTTGTTCCACATATACTTCTTCTTCAAGGATACCATTGAGAAAATCACTTTTGACATCCATCTGGTATACCTTGAATCATTTGTGGGCAGCATATGCTAGAAATAGCCTTATAGCTTCTAATCTGGCTACTGGTGCGAAAGTTTCATCAAAATCAATGCCTTCTTGTTGATTATAGCCTTTAGCTACCAATCTGGCCTTGTTCCTGACTATTTCACCATTTTCATCTCGTTTATTTTTGAACACCCATTTTACACCAATCACATCTTGGTGTTTGGGTCTGTCCACGAGATACCAGACTTCATTTCTTTTGAACTCATTGAGTTCTTCTTGCATTGCTGTTATCCAGTCTGCATCTTGAAGTGCTTCATAAGCATCAGATGGTTCCATGCGAGAGAGGTAACAGCTTAACAATGCACTTTCTCCATGCATTCTTCTGGTTTTCACACGATCTGATGGGTTCCCAACGATCTGTTCTGGTGGATGATCTTGTGTCCATCTCCTTCTCCTGGTCATCTCTTCATCAGATATCTCAGGATCAGGTTGATCTGTTGGTTCTTCAAATTCAGGGTGTGCTGTTGATGAGGCTTGAAATGGATTCTCATCTAGTTCTGCTTCTGGATCTTGATTTCCAGTTTGCTCATTCCCTGCAATGACTGTTTCATTGCTTTCTGTTGGCAATCTGTTCTCATCCAGATTAGGTTGTGATATTCCCCCTTGCTCTAAGATCTCTTCAGCAACTGGTGGAATGATAATTTCTTCATCCTCACTCTTTGAGTTCCAGATAAGAATATCTTCAAGTAGTAGTTCATTCATCCTTCTGGTAGTCACCTGGTTTTCTGTCTTCTTTTCATCTAGTGACCTGTACTCAACAATAGACTCATCAAACACAACATGAGGTGTTACCTCCACAATATGAGAGTTCTTATTGTAAACTCGATAAGCTTTACTAACATCAGAATATCCTAAGAATATTCCAGGGTCAGTTTTACTATCAAAAGTTTTCAATTTTGATTTCCCATTATTGTGTATGTAACACAAACAACCAAAAGTCCTAAAATAAGAAATCTTAGGCTTTCTGTTGTTCCAAATCTCGTATGGTGTCTTTCCATGTCTGAGTGTAGATTGCTTCTGCCCAGAATTTCTTGGGTAGATTTGTAGCATTTAGCATTGTACGTGCTGCTTCCTTGAGTGATCTGTTTCTCCTCTCAACAACTTCATTCTGTTGAGGAGTTCGAGCAGCAGATGTTTGATGAGTTATCCCCATCTTGTTGCAGTATGCTTCTATCTTTTGATTTAGAAATTCTGTCCCTCGATCTGTTCTGATAGAGGTTATACTCATCTCTTTCTGTTTTGTGATCTTGTGCAGGAAGTCAGGGAGCTTGTCTAGGGTTTCTTTCTTCTTTAACAGAACGATGACCCAAGTGAATCTTGAGTAATCATCTATGATTACTAGAGTGTACTTTCTTCCATTTATGCTTAGAGGTTTGACTGGTCCAAACAAATCAAGATGTAACAGCTCTAGTATCCTTGATGTTGAGTGAGCTGTTTTGCTTATGAAGGATGATCTGGTTTGTTTTCCAGCTTGACAAGCATCACATATATGATCTTTATCATATACTTGATCTGGTAGTCCTTCCACTAACTTTTCTTTGGCAATCCTGTTGATTGATTTAAAGTTTAAGTGGTTTAATCTCTTATGCCATAGCCAGCTGGTTTCTGATACAGTCTTGGTGACTAAGCAGGTCTCGATCTGGTTTGTCCATTGGACAATGTATAGTCTATCCTGCAACTTACGGGTAAGGAGTATCTCATCTCCTTCCTTATTCTTCACCAGACAGTTGTTAGTATCAAAAACAATCTGATTACCATTAGCACAAAACTGACTTACAGAAAACAGGTTGTGACTAAGACCCTCAACGTATGATACATTAGTGATAGTAGTCTTGCCAACTTTGATGTTTCCATACCCTCTGGTATTACCTTTTGAATTACATCCAAAGGTGACCTGGGGTCCTGGTTTTTCTACGTAATCTGATAGTAGGTTCTTGTCACATGTCATGTGTTTTGAACAACCACTATCGATTATCCAGATTGTTCCTCTTGCAACTTTACTCCTTCTTGTAGTTCTTTGATCCTGCAATTAATTAAACTTAGCTACCCTTTCAACGTTTGGGTGCTTGATTATTAGCAAATATTCCTTTCCGAATCCAGAACATTCTAGGGTTAGGAACAGAAATATAGCAGGTAATGATGTTCCCTTCATTATCAACTTTAGATACAGAGTGAATTTCAGATGGATGATATTTCTCTACTCCATCTTTCCTCAATCCTTTCTTAGTAGGTACTGTCCTGTTGACAATATTTGTCCTGTTGACATATGGTTTTTGAAGGTGATCTGTTTCTGGTTGTTCCTTTGTATGATGATACTGCCTGTTCTTTGCATCTTTTATTATCATCTTTTGAGGATAATCTTTCTTGTTTTTCAAGTTCTTCACTTGATCTGGTATTTGCTTCCTTTCTGGTACAAAGTTTACGGTTCCAGAGGACTTTTCTGAGTGGCCTGGATATCCTAATCCAGATGTGCCCTTTAATTGCAGATTGATTAGCAACATGGCACGCTCATTGTCATAGCCCAATTTCTTAACCCTTTCTTAGTTAAGTAATTAGGCCATGACTCGATTAACTTAAGAAAACTCTTGCAAGTGAGGTTTAATCGCAAAGAAGAATCTTAATAACTTTCGCTGAAAATCAGGGCAGATTGGACACTTCAACTTCGAAAGCTCATAACTTACTCATTCGGACTCTGAATTAAGATCCGAAAGAACCGTTGGTAAGGTATTGAAAAGATCTTTAAAATGGTACCAAATTTTAGTGAATTCGGATAGATGAAACTCACGAAAAAGGGGTTTCAACCTGCTGCCCTGTTTCTAGCAAATACAAAACTTGCGCAATATATTAACTCGGACTTCAATCTATCAAAGGTAAAACTCAAGCAACCAAGAGAAAAGGGTCGAACATGATGATTCACAAAGGAAAATACCAACATGGATATCAAAGGCTAACCAAGCATAATGGTACCAAACATTCAAGTTAACAACAAGGAACTGAGTTTCGCAACGGAAAAAGTAGTTGAGCTATATGTATGACGACATATAACTCGAGGCTTACAAAATATATCTAACAAAGTTTAACAAGACAATCATAATCTCAATCAATATTTACATGTCTAAAGATAGACTCCAGTGTTCAGCTCATCCACCATCTCCCAGCTCAACCTGCATGTTTAAAAACACATGCAGGGCGTGAGTACATAAAGCACTCAGTGGACACATGCCAAAACACTTAAAACTTGCTCTTAGAGCTATATGATTGACTTGCCAACTTTAGCATATACAGGGCTTTAAGAAATAACTGCATATGCTTCTTAAAACTTATATCTTTTCTTTCTGAAAACAATAAAAACTGAACATGCATCAAATGTGTCTGCAGACATATATCTTAAATCTGTGATACCATATCTACTTTCTAGTGTTGAGAGGTAGGCCTCCCTCTCAAACACTCTGACCGGCCAGTACGCTCACCGGCTCACGGTCTAATGTGCACACAAACCCTTACCGGCAGTTCGTCCGGCATAGGGCCGATATCGTAATTCTGTCGTAGATATGTACATGCAACATGCTCAAAAACAGGCAAGTCAACATCTATAAACATAATAAACATCTCAAAGCATAAATAATTCTTTAGCACGTGCATTTCTTTGGTTAGAAAGCCCACCTGGATAGATTGATCTATTTATCCTGAGGCTTCGTCTCTTTCTTTCTTTGCTTCTATCTCTTTCTCAGCTGAACCTTACATTAATTAAAACATTTAAAGATAAGAAATATTTCTCTTTTCTATGAAATCATAATTTCATAATCTCATTCTTCTTCTTATATTTTTCTTAATTATAAATTTGTATAACTGTAATTTCTTCGGCTATTGCATCCTTCTATTCTAACATCTCATTCATTACTTATCTTATCTATGTCATTACTTCACTTCCTTACCTACTAAACTAACATTTTCTAACTCTTATGTACTTGGCTAATACAATCTTATAAATCCACATTAGCCACCATATTCATCCTTTATCTTAACTACTTCATCAAACCAAACAAATATAATCTCTATATATATATTTCAATTATGCCCTTCTCCATGAAGATTTAAAATCTTAAGATAAGAGTGACTCTATTTTTAAATTCTTAATTCAACTATGCTTAATTAGCTCAATGAACTCTAATAAATCATTACTTAGTTCAAATAGCATCAACATGTACTTAAACTTAGAAACTCCATAACTAACTAAATTTTTAAAAATTCATTTCCAATGCTTGGAAAATTCTAAATAAATTAATCAATCGTTAATCATACCCATAAGCTCAAATATGATATCAATTTAAACAAATAAAATCAAAATCTCATAGCTATTTATTTTATTAATTTTCGAAAATTTCACAAATTAAGTACCTAGATTTTTCATCAAATTTCTTTCTAATCTTATGTTTAAACATGCTCAATTACATGAATATCAACTTAATTTAAGCATAGCATATCAAGTATTAACTTAATTTAATTTCAAACCCTAAAGACATATCTCCATCTATGTCATCTTATTTATACATATTCTTCCTCTTCCTACATGCTTTCCACCTTAAACATGCTTTAATCATGAAATAATAACTAATACTTCAAATTTAAACTCTCCATCATCATGCTTTAAAATCATGCTTCACCAAAATAAAACACCTAAAAGTATAATGAAAGAGCATCATTTACCTCTAATTTGCTAATTTTTATACTTGATGGAGCTTGAAACCACACTATTTTTGCTTGGGAAGAGAAAAAGTTTTGGTATGGTGAAGGAGATGATTTTCGAAAATCTTGAAGAAGGAAGAAGAGATAATTTTGTTTGATATCTATCATGAATAGTAACCTTTAGGTATTTATATAGATGATAATTAATTTAATTTAGAATTAATTAAATATGAAAATTCTCTAATTCTCCACCATATTCTAGATTATTCTAGAGAATTGAAGAAATTTGCTTCTTGATGATTATCTCTACATGAGATATTTACACTCTCGCTTCATGCTTATGTCATGCTTAAGTCATTCCTTTCTTTAATTGCAACTAAGAACTTTAAGTTTTAAAATTTATACTTTCTACCCTAAGGATGCAAAGCCTTTTTAACTCTAATTAGAAATTAAGCACTAATTAAGATTTGAGGGTATTACACTCATCACTCTTGTAAATCATTTCTTTTCCTTTCTTGATCTTTTCCTCAGCAACATTGTTTCTTAAAACCAGATCCTTAACTTTTGAGTTAAGTGAGTGGATCTCACTGTCTTTATTCTTAATCTGTTCTTCCAGATCGTTTATTTTAGCAACGAATTGTGTGTTTCCCTTGCTTAGAGTCTGCTCAACTTTCTTTCACCTGTCATTCTCTTCAATAACTTCTTTGAACAACCTCTTGATACTTGAGTAACTTTTGAACATCTCATCTACTTCATCCCATGAGTATTCTGCTTGATCTTCACTTTCCTGTTCAAGATTATTATTATTATCTGAGGAATTTGAGTAGCAAGAGTTCACCTCAACTTCATCTAGACCGTTGTCCAATCCCACATAGCATTCATTCCAGCTTTCTTCGTTGTCAGCTATGAAAGCTTCATCATTTTCTGATAAGCTATCTGAGAAGTGACTCGAGCTGCTTGAGTTCTGTTCAGCTATCATGGCTTTGCGTTCATATTTAAGCTTTCGGTCTCTTTTAGCTCTTACTTCTTCTCTTTGGCTTCTGGACAGATCAGGACAATCTGTTTTGAAGTGACCTGTTCTGCCACATTCAAAGCAGGTGTAGTCTGTAGAGCTAGAAGTCTTTGTTGTTTTAGCAGTCTGCTTCTTAGACTCATTCTTGTCATCAGATCGATCATTGTCATACTTCTTGTTGAAGTTTCTCTTGTTATCTTTGTAGAAGCGTCTGTATTTCTTCGATCTGGTTTCCATCTTGTCCATTCGTTTGGCGATCATGGCGAACTCTTTTAAGAGTTTGTCATAGCCATTCTCTTCATCTGGAGTAGCAGACTCAGAAGGATCATCTGGATTGCTCTTTGCTTTGAAGGATACCTCTTTGTCCTTCTTTGAGCTGCTATCTGCCTTTTTGGACAGATGATCTGGTCCTCGTATTCTTTGAATGTCACACTCATGACCTTCGAGGTGATCAAATAATGCTTCAGTGGACAGTTCATTGAAATCTGGTCTTAGAGGTTGCATTGCAGCATAGATCTCCCAACTCGGTGGAAGAGCTCTAAGAACTTTCATGTTCTTCTCCCTTTGAGTATATTTGTTCTTTTTAAACGCAGATATCTCTAGGAGAATTCCAGTGTATCTCATCTTCATCTGTTCTATTGTCTCGCCTGGTTTCATTTTGAATTCATCATATTTGTTGCAGGCAAGAGACAGCTTGTTCTCAATCATTACTTCAGATCCTAGGGCTAGGTCTCTTAAGGCTTCCCACATCTCTTTGGCAGTATCCAGATCTTGGATTTTAGCCAGATGTACGCCTTTGACCGTGCTGGAGATGATTCCTTTGGCGAAATCATCAAGATTTGCTTCTCTCCTTTCTTCAGAGGTGTATTTTCTGGGATCCTTTAATATGGATTCTTTGACCACTCCTGTATCAGTGATACGCGTTGATTCTTCTATAATTGCCAGTGGTCCTTCTTCAATTACTTTCCACATCAAGCAGTGATGTGCTTTAAGACACATCTTGATTCTAAAGCTCCATTCTCTATATCCTTGGATAGAGAATTCTTCGCAAGCCCTGACAACAGATGACTCCATAACAGATAATATGCTAGTGAATGAAAAGGTTTTCTAAGATCTATTCAAGTTGACCACGCAGGTATTAACCCTGTGAAACAAAATAATGGTCAGTTGAACTACGGTTCTGATACCACTTGTTGGTCCCGAAAGAGCAAGGTTTGGTGTATGGGGGGGAATACACCAAATACAAACTTTTCAGTTTACTTGACAAGTTATATGAGAGTTCAAGCTATTCTGTGGAAGAAATTGCTCGTAGATGACTTGACATATCGATATGCAGATCGATAGCTGTCTTGGTCCAAACAGATTACTCTCGTAGTGAGAACACTTAGCTAATAACAAGAGTGATCTTATTATTTTCTCAGTGTTGAGTGAGTGCGGAATAATGGTGGATTAGTGATTGCTTCTTGTTTAGAAAACCTTAGTAATTATCCAGAATGTTAAGAAGATTGATTGAGATGCAGATGGATGATAGTGCAGAGAGTTAGAATAATAAACAACTAAAGATTAAAAAATGCAGGAATGTAAAGCACACAGTTGTTTAACGTGGTTCGGGAAATCCCTACGTCCACGATCTGGTCAAAACTAGACCAGATTATCCACTACTAGGATACTCTGCTTCTTTATACTCATTGAGAACGAGTCACAAGTATCAATCACAACTAGAGAGATACTTATGCACGAAATAAGGGTCGTGTCCCTTTACAACAGATTACCTCTACGTTACCACTAGAAAACTACTAGCTAGCAGGGTGATCTCCTTTCTCTCGACAAGACAGACTTGAATCGAGGTGGTTGGTGTAATGTAGAATCACAAGATGTTGAAGCTCTAAGTCTGGATGGCAGATTGCTTGAAAGTATATCAACAGTATAGCTCGCGTGAATTCTCTATATTCTCCAGATCTCTAACTTCAACTATATAGGCATTGAATATAAAATTCTAGCCGTTGTTGATTGGCGTGAGATAGATGGTATATTGCCAATCAATGGTTTCCATCATATTTATTCTTGCCATATAGGAAAGGTTGACTCAATCTTTGATTTATGGAAAGCAGATTTGCTAACGGTCTCTTTCCTTCTATGTGTTAACCGAAGATCTTCTTTCCAATCCCAGTAGGATGAACTTGATCTTGACGTGGCAAGAGCATATGATGTGTAGGATGATGTCAGCTGATGGATTGATGATTCAATCATTCTGGTTCCTCGCTGCAGGCATCGATCTGGTCACTGTCTGTTACAGCAGATCGATTCCTCTTTGGCGTAAAATCTTTGACTTTCATCCTATTCTAAGTTGAGATTGACTTCTATAGGAATATATCCCTTACATATTAAGTCATCTCCTAATCTGTTCCATAATCGGATACACTTTATATATATAGTGATCTGTTTTACATTTCGAACAGTTTAAGCTATAAAACAACTAAGTGTGTTTCGAAGGACCATCATCAAAACTAAATTTACCGGAAAATTGCAGGACAAATTATATATTGTGTGCAGTGGAATAACAAGATTGAGACTTATCTGGTCACTAAGACAATATCATAAACAAGTTGGCTATGGCATAAACGACTAAGTCATCTCAATTTCAAGACAATCAATAAGATTGCAAGATAGAAGCTAGTCGAAGGATTACCAAATCAAGTATATGACAAGAACCACATTTGCGAAGCATGTCAAGCTGGGAAGCAAACCAAATCATCATTTACTAGCAAATCAGTTCAGTCATCCACAAGAATCTTAGAGTTACTTCATTTAGACTTATTTGGTCCAATCAAGCCATTAAGTATAAATGGTAGGAAGTACACTCTGGTCATCATTGATGATTATTCAATATTCACATGGGTAATCTTCTTATACAAGAAGAAAGAAACATTGGAAATGCTGCCAAATTTCCTCAACAAAATCACCAAGCAAAAGGAAACTTCTGTTACAACCATCAGTACAGATCGTGGAACAGAATTTCTAAATCAGAAGATTGATGATTACTGCAACCAGATGGGAATCACACATCAAACATCTGCAGCAACAACACCTCAACAGAATGGAGTAGTCGAAAGAAGGAACAGATTATTAAAGGAAGCAGCTCGCACCATGCTTAATGCAACCAGATTACCAAAGAAATTCTGGGCAAACGCTATCTATACGGCCTGTTATACACAGAACAGATCGGTGATTACCCTTAGACATGGGAAGACACCATATGAAGTTTGGAACAACAGAAAGCCCAGGATTCAATACTTTCGTACTTTTGGATGTTTGTGTTACATTCACAATAATGGGAAATCTCAATTGAATATCATTGATAGTAAAGCTGACACTGGAATATTCTTAGGATATTCTGATGTTAGTAAAGCTTATAGGGTTTACAACAAGAAGACTCATATTGTGGAAGTAACACCTCATATTGCTGGAAGACATTCTAATCTGGAATACAATAGAAAAGAATGAAATTGATGTTCCACTTAATGCTGATACAATAAGCTCACAGCAAGGGGGAACAGAACATATCGATCTGGATCTAGACAGATCAATGATTCCACCAGAAGATAGTCAACCAATGAAATGAGATAATACAGAACAACCTGAAGAATCCATAAATACAAATGGTTGGAACAATTGTAATATCCCACATTAATTTTTAGTTTCATTTATATTATTTTAGCAAGTTTTATTAAAAAATTTTTTTAAATATATTTTGAAATTGTTTGAAAAATAAATTGATTTATTATATGTTTTAACTAATAGATTTCATTTCGAATGTTTACAGGTTGTCCGACTTAGAGCGGGGATGTGCCCTAGCAAAATATACATTATTTTTATAAAATATTAGAAGATATTTAATATAAATATCTATGATTTTATTAACAAATATCTAAGATTTTTTTTTAGTTGATAAGGATATGATATAATATAATATATATATATATATATAGATATGTGTGTGTGTGTGTAGAAGTATCTCCAACTCTCTTTTCTCTCCCTACAGCACCGACTACTCCTCTCCCCTCACTCTCTCTCATTTTTTTTTCTCTTCAAGAACTTGGAGGTAAACTTCTTGAATTATGTTCTTATTTGGTAATTAATGGTGTTTTAATTGTGTGTTTATATGAGAATATATGTATATGATATGGAATACATGGTTATGGTGAGTTGGGTTATGGTTTGTGTTATGGAGGAAGGGCCGCCGGTGGAGGAGAGGCGGCAGCGGGGCTACTGCCATGGTTCATCATTGATACGTCAACGAAATCAAAAATTAGAATGATATGTGTGAATTCCCTATTTTCGGCAGAAACAGGGCAGCATATTGCGAGCTGATTTCTGTCCGTTTTATTTATCCAAAACATATCGTATTAGATACCATTTTAAAGGTCTTTTCATCTTCTTTCCAACGAGATCTTCAGATTTTAATTCCGACATAGAACGAAGGAGTTATAAGCCTCTGAAGTTAGAGTGTCGATGTGTGTATTCTTTGTTTCATTTGTGTCTGGCAGCAGGTTGCGGGCTCATTTTAGTCCATTTTTGTATACTAAAACCTAACATATCAGATACCATTTTAAATATCTTTTCGTCGTCTTTCTAACGGTACCTTCGGATTGTAAATCGGAGTTCGGACGAGGGAGTTATGACCTGACTAAGTTAGGGTGTCAATTCTACGCGCTGCAGGTGCTGCGCGATTTGAGTATGATTTTCCAGCTTCAAATCGATGCCGAATCCAAAATATTTCTTTAGGAGTTTTATAGTCCAATCCTTAGAAATTATACTCGAGGTTATGTTTTTGGAAACCGATAAACTGAGTGTCCATAATTGATGTACCAAAACGTGTGGTTTAAGTTCAGAATTTAGTAATTTACATTCTATGTTTTATATTTTGAATTGAGAAATATTGCTTAACTAATTTATTAATATTCTCTAAACTTGTTTTATCTTGCTATATTAATATCATAATCTTCGATTAGAATGTGTTGTAGTCTCAAGAACTACATATATGTATAAATCAAGTTTTATATATGAGTACTAATTGTATGAGCTTAAGCTATAATAAGTTTATACTTTCAATGTGTAATAAGTTAAGTTTTAAAGTGCTAGACGACGCAACATCCAAGGCTCGAGGACGGACAAACGACTAAAGTTGAGGATTTCCATTTGAATTGCATCTATCGAGGTGGGGTTTACTTTATCTGTAAGCGTAGTGGTTACATGGTTATAATCATTGTTGTGTTTTGTTTCATTCATATGAGCTATTTATGTGGCCCACAAGGGGTCGAAAAGAGATTGATTTACCCACAAGGGGTCGGGTCCACAAGGGACCGAGGCTAGTCTCATTTAAACAGCTAAGCTAAAGAGGTTCATTACGTTATGTTGCATTACACAATTGGTTATAACTGCTTGCAGCGTATTCCCCACTGAGTGTGCTTGCATACTTGTTGGGAACCCCGAAGTATTTTGGTTTTGATGCTGATCTCTCGAAACACACTTAGCCTTCACAGCTTTGATTGTTGTTAAACTGTTCTACATGTTAACAGATCACTAAACATAAAGTGAATTGTGATAGAGAACAGATTAGGAAATGACTTAGCATGTAAAGGAATTATTCCTATAGAAGTCATTTCAATAATAGTCTAGGTTGAAGACCAAGACATTTTTCAAAGAGAAGAAATCGATCTGCTATGACAGTCACCGACCAGATCACTGACCAGATCGATGATCTCAGCGAAGCACCAGATCAATAGAGTCATCAAACTACCAGATGACATCATCCTACACATCATGTCCACTTGCCACGTCAATATTGAAGTCCATCCACTAAGGTTTGGAACAAGAATCCATGATTAACACGAAGAAGGAAAGTAATCACTATCGATCTGCTTTCCATACTTAGAGGATTCAGTCAACGCTTCTACAAGGCAAGAGCAGATATGATAGACATCATTGATTGGCAATCTACAATCATCTCATGCCAATCAACAAACGGCTAGAATTTAAAACTCAAAGCCTATATATATTTGGAGTTCAAAGTCTAGAGCGGTGTGCGCTACATCGATAAAAACATTCTCAAGCAATCAATCTTCAGACAAAAGCTTCAAACTGTTTGTGATTCTAAATCACACCAACTCAACCTCGATTCAAGTCTGTCTTATCGAGAGAAAGGAGATCATCTTGCTAGCTAGTAGTTTTCTAGTGGTAACGTAGAGGTAATTTGTTGTAAAGGGACACGACCCTTATTCGTGCACAAGATTCAACCAGATAGTGTTTGAAACTTGTGGCTCGTTCTCCGCGAGTATAACGAAGAAGAGTATCCTAGTAGTGGATAATCTGATCTAGTTTTGATCAGACCGTGGACGTAGGAATTTCACAAACCACGTTAAACAACTGTGTCATTTACCTTTCTGCATATTTATATTCCGTTGTTTAGTTTATTCTAACCCTTGCACTATCACTTAAACCGCATCTCAATCAACCTGCTTTAACGATCTGGATTATAATTAAGGTTTTCCGTATAAGAGCACCAATTAAGTCCACCATATTTCCGCACACAATTTGAAAGTAATAAGATCACTCTTATTATTGTCAAAGTATTTACACTAGAGAGCAACCTGTTTGGATTGATCTGCTATCGATCTGTCGATCGATCTAGTCAGAGTCATCTGTCGAGTAATTTCTTCTTGAAGAATAGCCAAAACTCTCTGATAATCAGCCAAGTAAACTGAAAAATTTGTATTTGGTGTATTCCCCCCCCATACACCAAACCTTGCTCTTTCGGGACCAACAAGTGGTATCAGAGCAATGGTTCATATGGCCATTGTTTCTGTTTCACAGGGTTAATACCTGCGTGGTCAACTTGAATACTATTTGTTATGGAATCTTCTGTTGTTAGGGCGTGTGAAGAATTCTCAATCCAAGGATATCGAGAATGGAGTTTCAGAATCAAAACAGCACTCAAAGCCTATCACTATCTGATGTGGAAAGTAATAGAAGAAGGTCCACTACAGATCACTGAAGAAAAGACCGTAACTACTTCAACTGGAGTAACTACACAGATAGTTCCTAAAGATCCAAGAAAGTACACTTCAGAGGAACGTCGCGAAGCCAATCTGGATGATTTTGCAAAGGGAATCATATCTAGCACAGTCAAAGGTGTATATCTGGCCAAAATCCAAGATCTGGATACTGCCAAAGAGATGTGGGAAGCCTTAAGAGACTTGTGTCTAGAATTTGAAGTCATGATTGAGAACAAGCTGTCACTTGCCTGCAACAAATACAATGAATTCAAAATGAAACCAGGCGAGACCATCGAACAAATGAAAATAAGGTTCACTGGAATCTTACTTGAGATATCAGCGTTCAAAAAGAACAAATATACTCAAAGAGAGAAAAACATGAAAATACTCAGAGCACTTCCACCTAGCTGGGAGATATACGCTGCAATGCAACCACTTCGTGCTGATTTCAATGAACTCTCTACAGAAGCTCTATTTGATCATCTTAAAGGCCATGAATGTGACATTCAAAGAATTCGTGGAGCAGATCATCTGTCCAAAAAGGCAGAAAGCAGCTCCAAGAAGGACAAAGATGTAGCCTTCAAAGCGAAGAGCAAAACAGACGAACCTTCTGAATCTACTGCACCAGATGAAGAGAAGGGTTACGACAAACTACTAAAAGAGTTTGCAATAATTGCTAAACGTATGGAAAAGATGGAGGTCAGATCGAAGAAATTCAGACGTTTCTACAAGGATAATAAAAACAAATTCTACAGATGGAGGTATACCAAATGGATGTCAAAAGTGTCTTTCTAAATGGTATCCTTGAAGAAGAAGTCTATGTGGAATAGCCACCTGGATTCAAAGAAGCAGATCCAAATCAGAAAGTATACAGACTGACAAAGCAGTCTACGGTCTAAAACAAGCTCCTAGAGCTTGGAATGAGACATTGTCAACATTTCTACTAGAATCTGGATTCAGAAGAGGATCGGTTGACAAGACCTTATTCATCATCAATGTCAAAGAGAATATTCTTTTAGTACAGATCTATGTAGATGATATCATTTTTGGATCTCAATCTACTTATTTATGTGATAAATTTGCTGAACTTATGAAAAATAAGTATCAAATGTCCATGATGGGGGAGATGAGTTTCTTTCTAGGTTTGCAGATCAAGCAGTTACCAGATGACATCTTTATTAATTAAGCAAAGTATATTCAAGATCTGCTGACTAAATTTGGAGTCAAAGATAGTAAACCTGTTAAGATTCCTATGCAGACCAACGGGAAAATTGATCCTGACCTAGAGGGAAAACCAGCAAATATTACTCAATACAGATGGATCATAGGATCACTACTCTATCTAACTGCCAGTCGACCTGACATTACATTTGCAATAGGAGTATGTGCAATATATCAAGCAAACCCCAAAGAGTCTCACATGAAAGCAGCCAAAAAGATATTAAGATATCTTAAGGGAACAACTCACATTGGATTATGGTATCCTTGTGAAGACAACTTTGAGCTAACTGGATATACGGATTCAGATTATGCCGGATGCAAGTTGGACAGAAAATCAACATCTGGTACATGTCAGTTTTTAAGAAATAAACTGATCTCTTGGTTCTCAAAGAAGCAGACATCTGTTGTCACATCAACCACAGAAGCTGAATATATGGCAGTTGGGAGTTGTTGTGCTCAAATACTCTGGTTAAAGCAACAACTCAAGGACTATGAGATCGATGTCAAGGAG
Organism: Leonotis leonurus; assembly: GCA_026898415.1. Classification (NCBI taxonomy): domain Eukaryota; kingdom Viridiplantae; phylum Streptophyta; class Magnoliopsida; order Lamiales; family Lamiaceae; genus Leonotis; species Leonotis leonurus. The sequence continues at coordinate 104,910 of JAPKLX010000468.1, read as the reverse complement.
ATACCCATTTTCTGTGATAGCTCAAGTGCTATAGCAATCACACAGAATCCTGTCTTGCATACCAGATGCAAATATGTAGATGTGAGACATCATTTTATAAGGGATCATGTTGAAAGAAAACATGTACAGATCGAGAAGATACACACTGAAATACAGAGAGCAGACATTCTTACTAAAGCATTACCAGAAGAAAGATTCAAGATGCTTTGTGGGAAATTAGGATTATTAAATCTGGAAGAGAGGACCAGATTGACATAGTACAGATTGACGAGTTACAGATCAAGTAAAATTTCCAACAACAGGGAATTGAGTTCCAATAGGGAATCAACAACAGATTCAACAGATCAATCAGGAGTAGATGACTAGTAGCCATGTGGAAATTAATTTTTAATATATGGGTTACTTAGTCAAGGGAGAATATCAGCAAAATAAATCAAAATACGGCGATTATATCTATTTTAATCATAGTCTATATGTCTAAATTCTAACATAATATACCAAATCTTTTATTTTTGTGATGATTAGTACAGTGTTTGGGAACTGTGATTGCGAAGATATTTACTAAATCAAGAAAAAGGAAGCAAATTGACGGCTCAAACTGACACGCGCCACATTGCAATCCTAGGATCAAAGCGCGTGTATCAGCTTTGATCGTGTATCAGATGCAGAGTAGAGACGGTAATAGACTATAAGTCTATAACTCAGAAAAGCGGGAAAACTAAAAAGGGAAGAATAAATCTAATCCCTCTTTATTTCTTTTAATCTACACCATCGTTATTCATCTATATATATGTGTTAGACTGTTTGTCTACTACCTACACTTCTTCGACAAACACTTAGCAAATTTTTCCGCCATTCCTAACTCCCTCAAACCTTTCAAAATCTATCTCTTAAAAATGGCTCCCAAATCAAATCTATTTATCGAGCAAGTCAAATTTCTGAAATAATATATCCATCAAGATCAATATGCTGCTCTTGACAACTACGGCTTTCATAAATTAGACAAGGCTTTTGCCCTTGTAAAACGCTGCAAAGGTCTCAATTTTTTTTTCTCTGTCCTTCATGATTTAATGCTCTGCATCGTCTTTTCAACTGTCTTTTGTACAATTATCCTGCTTTGGATCTTTAAACATGCATCTGTGAACAAATATTGAACCATGGAACTTGATATTCTATATTTCTTAAAACCGCTGTTGAACACTCATACTTCATTGATGGAAGAATGGTGTTCACCTATATTTTTTATTTTTTTTTTACTTTGTTATAGGATTTCACAACATTATCACCACACACCCTCTCCAATTCTTGTCGAAGGAAGTGGCAACCTTCTACCTCACATGGCAAGGAGAGAAATGTGGGAACGAGGCCACCATTCGTGTAAACAAGGACACTACTACAAGCAACACAACTTACAACGTCTTGAACATCATAGATGAGGTCTATAAGCTGAAGGATGAAGGTATCAGCCTCGGAGACATCACAGAGGATCAGCTGCAGGAAGCTATTTAGATGACGATGGTTGTACCAATAAACTACACTAACAGAATGTTCAACCAAGGACTGCTCGCTCCGGAGTATAAGATCGTCTTCGAATTTGTACAACGGATATTCATGAACCACAACGGTTCATACGACCAAGTGAAGCCGGAGAAGTTCAAAATCCTCACAGTTGTGGTGCTAAATCTCCCTGTTAATTGGAGCAGAGTTCTGTTTGATTTACTGACAAAGGAGGCAAAAATGATTACATTTATCAAGGGAGCGAGCCCAGGCATTAAAGTAAAGAGGAGCAGCCTGAGGCATTCCACAAAGATCAGTTTCATGCTGGAAATATTTTTCAAACAACACAAGTGGGATGAAGTGATTGAGTTCAATGACAGATTGAGATTTCCCAAGGATCAACATCAGATCGAGATGTCCATGGGAATCTGTCACAGCCCAATTTCTTAACCCTTTCTTAGTCAAGAGATTAG
>JAPKLX010000468.1:26598-82940 GCA_026898415.1 Leonotis leonurus | reverse complement strand
CCTTCTAATGTCACATTCATGGACAGCCAGATGATCAAATAGTGCTTCTACGGACAAATCGTTAAAATCAGCACGTAGAGGTTGCATAGCTGAGTAAATCTCCCAGCTTGGTGGTAGAGCTCTAAGAATCTTGAGATTCTTCTCTCTCTGTGTGTATTTATTCTTATTGAAGGCAGAAACATCAAGTAATACTTCAATGAACCTGTTCTTCATCTGTTCAATGGTTTCTCCAGGTTTCATCTTGAATTCATCAAACTTGTTACATGCTAGAGACATCTTGTTCTCAATCATTGCTTCCGAGCCTAGACTGAGATCTCTCAAGGCTTCCCACATTTCTTTGGTTGTGTCAAGATCTTGAATCTTAGCCAAATGGACTCCTTTTACAGTACTGGAAATAACTCCTTTGACAAAATCATCAAGATTTGCTTCTCTTCTTTCTTCAGAAGTATACTTTCTGGATCTTTTAATACAGCTTCTTTGACCACTCCTGTTTCAGTGATACGAGTTGTTTCTTCTATAATGGCTAATGGCCCTTCTTCAATTACCTTCCACATCAAGCAGTGATGAGCTTTGAGGCACATCTTGATTCTGAAACTCCATTCTCTGTAACCTTGAATGGAGAATTCTTCGCATGCCCTGATAACAGATGCCTCCATAATGACAGATAGGATGCAAATGATGAAAAAGATTTTCTAAATCTATTCAGATGATTCTGAAACTCCATTCTCTGTAACCTTGTGAAACAAAACAATGGTCTTATGAACCACGCTCTGATACCACTTGTTGGTCCCGAAAGAGCAAGGTTTGGTGTATGGGGAGGGGAATACACCAAATACAGACTTTTCAGTTTACTTGACTAATTAGAAAAGGAGAGATTTAAGCTTTCTGTATTACATATTGCTCAAAGTGTCAGACCAGATAGATAATCCAATCGATCTGGTTCTAACCAAGCAGAATCTCTCAAGTGAGTAACACAAAGCAGTGAATAAGAGTAATCTTATTCTCCAACAATGTATTGTGTGCGGAATAATGGTGGACTTAGTCGGTGCTCTTTGTTTAGAAAACCTTTGAAGACTTAACCGAATATTTTAGAGATTGATTAAGAGAGCAGTTTGAATGAGTATGACAGATAGTGAATAAAAACAGCTGGAATATAAATGCAGAAAGTAAATAACGCAGTTTTTTTACGTGGTTCGGTAAACTCCCTACGTCCACGGTCTAATCCAAAATGGATTAGATATCCACTACTAGGATACTCTTCTTATTTATACTCGCTGAGAACGAGCCACAAGTTTCAATTACAATCTGGTTGAAACTTATGCACGAATAAGGGTCGTGTCCCTTTACAACTTACAGAAAACTACTGTAAACAGAATCTCTTCACGTTAATCCACTAGAGAACTACTAGCTAGCAAAGATCTCCTTCTTTTTCTCTCGATAAGACAGACTTGAATCGAGGTGTGATTATGATTACGAACGGCTTGGAACACGATCTGGTTGAAAACTTTTCTCAATGAAAGCTTTGTTGTTTGAGATGATTTCTGGGCAGAGTAGCTTCAGATCATAGATGATCTATTCGCGTATTGTACCTGCCAATCTTTGTTCCGAGCTTTTATAGGTGTAGAATTTCGAAATTCTAACCGTTGTGCTTGATTGATTTGAAGTAAATGTGATTTCATCAATCAAGGATAGTGAATCCCCAGATTATCTCCTCTTGCCTTTTATTGGAGTTGACAAAATCTTCCAAGTATGGTAATCAGATCGTTTGACAGATACTGCTTTCCTTTTTCTTGTCTTGATTGATTCTCCTCCTTTTGTGGCACGAAAGGCTTAATTTAGACTTTTGGGATTCATAGATACTTCATCTGTTTTCAGCATTTGAGTGTTGATCTGGTTGAACTTTCTGGTTGAGAGTTTCTGTTTCAACTTTCTGTCTGAGTTGATTTTCTACAACTTTCTGGTTGAGACTTTCTGGATCAATTTTATGTCTTAGTTGATTTCCTTCAACTTTCTGGTTGAGACTCTCTGGTTAAACTTTCTGTCTGCGTTGATATGCTTTCAACTTTCTGGTTGAGGCTTACTGAATCAACTTTCTGTTTGCATTGATATGCTTTCAACTTTCTGGTTAAGGCTCACTGAATCAACTTTCTGTTTGCGTTGATATGCATCAACTTTCTGGTTGACTCTGAACCTTCTGAATGTTTAAGATTCCTGTTACATACAATCCAGATACAGGTAATACAGAACATGAATAATCCTAAGTGTGTTTTCGAGAGAACATCATCAAAACTTAAAATAATTTGTGGGGTTCCCAACATACTTCATTGATGGAAGGATAGTGCTCATATATATGTTGCTTTCACTTGGCTGTAGGATTTCACAATATCATTAACACACACCCTGTCCATTTCTTGCCAAAGGAAGTAGCAGCCATCTATCTCTCATGGCAAGGAGAGAAAGGTGGGAATGAAGCCACTATCAGAGTGAGCAAGGGAAGCACCATCAGTGTTGGGAACCCTAAAAATTCTTTTTGTTTTGATGATGATCTCTCGAAACACACTTAGCATTTATTCTGTTGAAAGTTAAACTGTTCTACGTGTTAACAGATCACTACATGTAAAGTGAATTCTGATAGAGAACAGATTAGGAGATGACTTAGCATGTAAAGGAATTATTCCTATAGAAGTCATTTCTATAAATAGCATAGGATGAAGGCCAAGTTTTCACGCCAAGAAGAAATCGATCTGCTGTAACAGACAGCGACCAGATCGTTGGTCACAGTCAAGAACCAGATCGATAGAGTCATCAAACCACCAGATAACATCATCCTACACATCATATCCTTTTTCCACGTCATCTTTGAAGCCCATCCAACAGGGATTGGGAAGAGAATCTTCGATTGATACAAAGAAGGAAAGAAGCCGTTAGCAATCTGCTTTCCATATCTTGAAGATTGAGTCAACGTTTTCTACATGGCAAGAACAGATATGATGGATATCATTGATTGGCAATCTACAATCAATCTCACGCCAATCAACAACGGCTAGAATTTTAAAATTAAAAGCCTATATATATTTGGAGTTCATGGTCTGGAGAAAAAAAAAACGACGCACGCGAGCTATATTGACAACATACTCTCAACCTATCTCTGAACCAGACTAAGAGCTTCAAACAATCCGTGATTCTACATCACACCAACCCAACCTCGATTCAAGTCTGTCTTATCGAGAGAAAGGAGATCACCCTGCTAGCTAGTAGTTTTCTAGTGGTAACGTAGAGGTAATCTGTTGTAAAGGGACACGACCATTAAATCCTTAAGGTTTTCTAAACAAGAGCACTCATTAAATCCACCATTTTTTCGCACACACAATACCTAGAAAATAATAAGATCACTCTTATTATTGAATAAGTGTTTACACTAGAGAGCCATCTGCTTGGACTGATCTAATATTGATCTGGTGATCAATCTGGTTAGTCATCTGTCGAGCAATTTCTTTCTTAAGAATAGCTTGATCTCTCTAATAATTTAACAAGTAAACTGAAAAGTTTGTATTTGGTGTATTCCCCCCCCCATACACCAAACCTTGCTCTTTCGGGACCAACAATCAGCAACACTACATACACCGTACTGAACATCATAGACGAAGTATACAAGTTGAAAGATGAAGGCCTTAGCCTTGGAGATCTGATTGACGAGCAACTACAAGAGGACATAGAGATGGTGATGGTAGTGCCCATTCATTACACGAACAAGATGTTCAACAGGGCACTACTTGCTCCTGAATTCAAAATCATTTTTGAATTCGTCCAGCGAATCTTCATGAACCAAAATGGTTCCTATGACCAAGTCACCCCAGAGAAGTTCAAGCTTCTTGCTGCTGTCGTGCTAAATCTACCGGTGAACTGGAGCAGAATACTCTTTGATCTCTTGGCAAAGGAGGCCAAGATGATCACATTTGTGAAAGGAGGAAAGCCTGGGATTGAAATGAAAAGGAGCAGCTTGAGGCACTCCATCAAGATCAGCTATATGTTGGAGTCATTCTTCAAGCAACACATATGGGATACCATAGTCGAATTCAACAAGAGATTACACTTCCCAAAGGACCAGCATCAAATCGAAAAGTCTATGGGCATTTCTGCCAATCTGATAGCAAGGGTGACAGACCCTGTGTACGCAAATGCTTTGATGGAGATGGGAAGTTCTAAACCAATCTGGGTTCCACCATTTGCTCCTGCTGAGAAGTCCACCAAGACAAGGGTGACAAAAGAAAAGCCAGCTGAAAGGACTCCCTCCAAGAGAGTTACACGGAGTGCCAGCTCAGTTGAAACAGACGCCTCCACTGCAACCCAACAACCAAAACCGAAGAGAAGGAGGTTACAGAAACTTGCTAAATCTGTGGAAGAAGTCCAGATTCAGGAACCTATCATTGCTGAAACAGCTATCCCTCAATAGGAGGTTGAGGAGGAAGAAATTCTCGTGGTGGGACCACCAGAGGATGTTGTCCCCATCTCCTCCGTGGACCCAAGTCAAGCAAAAGACTTCTCACCCGCTCACACTACCAGTCCATCATCTGCTGAACCTTTGGAGCAGATTGATGAGGATGATGTAGGAGAAGATGAATCCTCCGATGAGGATATGGAGAAGAAAACAGCGGAGACTGTGGTGAAACTGATAGAATCTGAAGCATACAGAGCAGTACTTAAGTCATTTCCAGGCATCCAGCTGACACCAGAGAGCTATGATGCAGCCAAGAGAGTCAAACTACTGCTCCTCATCAAGGACAAGGAATTCTATGTCCTTGATGCCCTACTAAAAATCAGAACCATTGACACTCTCAAGGCAGAAGAAACAACATTTCTGAACATATTCAAAGTCTCCTCTATTGCAGAGTTGAGAGAAACATACCCGCAGAGTATCTTGGCAATAGCTCAGCACGAAGCTCAAAAGTTAAAGATCGATCTGAGATCTATATACGAGAAAGCTGGAATGCTACAATTTTTCGAAAGTGTGGTTGATGAGGAAGAAGTTGAAGAAGTTGATGTTGAAGCAGAACCTACTGAAGCTCACCAACCGGGTGCAGCAACACAAGAGTCAGAACGAGATCAGGATATGGCTGATGCCGCATAACAGACCATGGAACCCACTGCACAGGCTAAGGGGAAACCAGCCAAGACAAGCAAGATTCAAATTGCAGTGGTTGATTATCCACGAGAGGAGACTGAGCCAGCTGGACAGAGGGTGGGTGGTAAACTCACAGATGACATATACACCCCTGCTGTCGCAGCAACGATGGAAGAATTCGTGGAGTCAACCAACTTAGAGGATATATTGATGACCCAGCATCAATCTCTATCCAACGAACAAGTAAAAGACTTAATCTCTAACAAGGTTGACAAGTTCATGTACGGGACTCTCTCAACAGTCCAAGACCAGGCCACCCGGATCCTTACAGAGTTCAACAACCATCTCAAATCACATGTGGACCAGGTGGACTCGGAGTTGAGGAGAGTCTGCAGATTGAAGCTAGAGGAATTGAGTAAGAAGATGGATGATGATCGATCTGCCGCGGAGCAGAGGAAGGAACAGATCGATCAGACTCTGGTGACTATGGAACTAAAAGTCCAAGAAATGTACAAAATAGTCACAGAGTTCGCCAAGAAGGAGAAAGACATGGTTCATACCATTGTCAAACAACAAATGGATGGGATAACTGAGGAGGTAATTAAAGCGGCCAATGCAGAAACCAGATCACTCTTTAGAAAGTTTGAAAATGAAGGGAAAAGCTTTGTGGAAAGGAAACTGAGCGAACTGCGCTATCCTACAAAAACCTTGATTGACTCATATTTTGATGAAATTGGGATCATCAAGGAAGACCAAGAAAACTACAAAGCTGATCTGCTCAAAGCTAAATCATCATTGGAGAAGAAGATCGATGACTCCAACTTGAACATCAATTCACTGCTTACACACAAGATAGACTCCGAGAAACAGATGACGGACATGAAGGAGGAGATCACCTCCCTTAGGGCACTCATCAACATGTGTATTGATGATGTCGAAAAGGGGGAAGGATCTAAGAAAGGAAAGGAGAAAATGGCTGCAATCAAAGGCAAAGATCAATCTGGTGCCATGGAAGAAAAGAAAGAAGCTCAACCTGAGCAACTGCCTGCACCAGATCGACCAACTCTACCATTTGCTCAAACACAGAAAGCATCAAAATCATCATCAAGCAGATCAAGCCACTCTCAACCGATAAAGAGGAAGAAAAAGTCTGGAGCTGGTTGGTTCTCTTCCGCTCCTATCAAGACAAAGAAGACACTAGAAGGAGAGACCAGCTGGATCCCAGATAACTTGAAGAATGGTTGGGAGGGATTCAAATATGGCTTCATTATGTGTCGCTACTTCATCAGAGAACCTGCATACTGCGAGGGCACACCCAATGAGGCATTCAATTTATACTTGGACATGAATGATGCCAAGGATTTGGTGGAGGCTATACGAGCAGCAGCTGCAGAAGCCCAGGTTAATATCACTGCCCCAGAGAGGGAATTCAGAGAATGTCCAGAAATACCTGGCACCAAGCTTCCAGACAAAACCTACCTGCTCAAACTTAATCAATCTGGTCATCAAACCAGATCACTCTTAATGAGTTATTAGGATATAATTGTAAGGTGTGGTTTCGACATCATCAAAAAGGGGGAAATTGTTAGGAACCCTTAAATATTTTGGTTTTGATGATGATCTTTCGAAACACACTTAGTCCTTTTGGAAGTTAAACTGTTCTACGTGTTAACAGATCACTATATATAAAGTGAACTCTGATAGAGAACAGATTAGGAGATGACTTAACATGTAAAGGAATTACTCCTATAGAAGTCATTTCTATGTTAGTATAGGATGAAGGACAAGATTTCTCACCAAGAAGAAATCGATCTACTGTGACAGACAGCAACTAGATCACCGACCAGATCAATGATCACAACACTTCATCAGATTGATAGAGTCATCAAACCACCAGATGACATCATCCTACACATAATATCCTCTTACCACGTCAAAATTGAAGTCCATCCAACAGGGTTTGGAAAGAGAATCCACGATTGACACAAGGAAGGAAAGTAACCGTTAGCGATCTGCTTTCCATACTTAGAGGATTAAGTCAACGCTTTTACAAGGCAACAACATATATGATGGATATCAGTGATTGGCAATCTACAATCAATCTCACGCCAATAAACAACGGCTAGAATTTTAAATTCAAAGCCTATATATTTGAAGATCAAGGTCTGTAGATTATGATACGCGAGCTACATTGATAACATACTCTCAAGAAAATCTCTGAACCAGACTAAGAGCTTCAAACTACCTGTGATTCTACATCACACCAACCCAACCTCGATTCAAGTCTGTCTTATCGAGAGAAAGGAGATCACCCTGCTAGCTAGTAGTTTTCTAGTGGTAACGTAGAGGTAATCTGTTGTAAAGAGACACGACCCTTACTTCGTGCATAAGTATCTCTCTAGCTTTGATTGGTACTTGTGACTCGTTCTCCACGAGTATAAAGAAGAAAAGTATCCTAGTAGTGGATAATCTGGTCTAGTTTTGATCAGATCGTGGACGTATGGATTTCCCGAACCACGTTAAACAACTGTGTCATTTATCTTTCTACATATTTACTTTCAGTTGTTTATTATTCTAACTCTCTGCACTACCATATAGTCTGCATCTCTAATCAATCTACTTTAATCAATCTAGTTAATCTTCAAGGTTTTCTAAACAAGAGCACTCACTAAATCCACCATATTTTCGCACACACACAACACTTAGAAGATAATAAGATCACTCTTATTATTGTCTAAGTGTCTACACTAGAGAGCAATCTGTTTGGACTGACCTGGTATCGATCTATTGATCAATCTGGTTAGTCATCTGCCGAGCGATTTCTTATTTAAGAATAGCTTGAACTCTCTAATAAAATAACCAAGTAAACTAAAAAGTTTGTATTTGGTGTATTCCCCCCCCCCCCCCCATACACCAAACCTTGCTCTTTCGGGACAAACATTATCTCAACTCCATATCTTTCATTTTATCTGTATTCTTATTCTGTTTTTTGGACAATCTGTAAACCAATCTTTTTTTTTATTGATCTATCTTATAAAATGGGTTTCTGATGACAAAATCTTATTGTCCAGAACATACTTAACTGCTATTAATCGTTATAACATAATAACGAAAACATAAACAATCTGGCTCTTTAAACCAGATCAATCTTAATGCTTAAATTAGGGTTATATTGTAAAGTGTGGTTTCGACATCATCAAAAAGGGGAAAATTGTTGGGAACCCCGAAGTATTTTGGTTTTGATGATGATCTCTCGAAACACACTTAGCCTTCACAGCTTTGATTGTTGTTAAACTGTTCTACATGTTAACAGATCACTAAACATAAAGTGAATTGTGATAGAGAACAGATTAGGAAATGACTTAGCATGTAAAGGAATTATTCCTATAGAAGTCATTTCAATAATAGTCTAGGTTGAAGACCAGAACATTTTTCAAATAGAAGAAATCGATCTGCTATGACAGTCACCGACCAGATCACCGACCAGATCGATGATCTCAGCGAAGCACCAGATCAATAGAGTAATCAAACCACCAGATGATCATCCTACACATCATGTCCACTTGCCACGTCAATATTGAAGTCCATCCACTAAGGTTTGGAAGAATAATCCATGATTGACACGAAGAAGGAAAGTAATCACTATCGATCTGCTTTCCATACTTAGAGGATTTAGTCAACGCTTCTACAAGGCAAGAGTAGATATGATGGACATCATTGATTGGCAATCTACAATCATCTCGCGCCAATCAACAAACGGCTAGAATTTCAAACTCAAAGTCTATATATATTTGGAGTTCAAAGTCTGGAGCGGTGTGCGCTACATCGATAAAAGCTTCAAACTGTTTGTGATTCTAAATCACACCAACTCAACCTCGATTCAAGTCTGTCTTATCGAGAGAAAGGAGATCATCCTGCTAGCTAGTAGCTTTCTAGTGGTAACGTAGAGGTAATCTGTTGTAAAGGGACACGACCCTTATTCGTGCACAAGATTCAACCAGATAGTGTTTGAAACTTGTGGCTCATTCTCCGCGAGTATAAAGAAGAAGTGTATCCTAGTAGTGGATAATCTGATCTAGTTTTGATCAGACCGTGGATGTAGGGATTTCCCGAACCACGTTAAACAACTGTGTCATTTACCTTTCTGCATATTTATATTCCGTTGTTTATTTTATTCTAACCCTTGCACTGTCACTTAAACCGCATCTCAATCAACCTACTTTAACGATCTGGATTATAATTAAGGTTTTCATTATAAGAGCACCAATTAAGTCCACCAATTTCCGCACACACTTTGAAAGTAATAAGATCACTCTTATTATTGTCTAAGTATTTACACTAGAGAGCAACCTGTTTGGATTGATCTGCTATTTGTTGATATTTCAGGTTGGCATATACGTATTTATAGGGGATATGCCATCCGTTTGTAAAGTTTTATTATACACTCCGCTGCTTATCTTAAAACAATTCATAATATGATTTATAATATTAAATGATTAAAGAAAAGTAAAGTTTTTCGTAATGTCCTTGTTTAAAGAATGGGGGCGTTATAGTTTGGTATCAGAGCGGGTTTACTTTCCTGTAGACTTGCTTCTTTATGAAAAGGAGTGTTACTATATATTTTAAACTCGTAATTAGAAGTGAGAGAATTTGTGGGCCATGACCGCTGCTCTACGTCGACTCCAAGGTATTATAAATTTTTTTAAAATAAATAAAATATTTTGTTATTATGTTTTAAAGTTAAGGTGTGAGTATGAAATTAAAGATTGTGTCGGAAAAAAAAATGTTTGAAAGTTTTCGTATCTTGATGCATTATGAAAAAAAAATGAAGATTAAAGTTTGTCCATAAAGGGACAAAGTATGAGGTATTGTTATGCTTGATACGATTGATGATTTGTTTAATTTCTACGACACATTTTATATGAAGTTCAATGATGAAAATTTTATGAAGCTTATTAATTTTGGCCTTCAAATAAAGTATTTGATTTATAAATTTTATGCTATGAGAAAGAAGTCCTCGAAATATAACCTATAGGTTTGGATGCAATGATTTGGATTTTTATTGAGTGATAGGATAATGCCTCCACGTCGTGTTCCTGGGCAAGAAAACGGGCCAAATGCCTTGTTGGTCCCGAAAGAGCAAGGTTTGGTGTATGGGGGGGGGGGAATACACCAAATACAAACTTTTCAGTTTACTTGGTTATTTATTAGAGAGTTCGAGCTATTCTCAAACAAGAAATTGCTCGGCAGGTGACTGACCAGATTGATCAGCAGATTGATGCCAGATCAGTCCAAACAGATTGCTCTCTAGTGTTAATGCTTAGACAATAATAAGAGTGATCTTATTACTTTCTATGTATTGTGTGTGTGCGGAAAAATGGTGGATTTAGTGAGTGCTCTTTTATTGAAAACCTTAAGGATTAAACGGATTGTTAAAGCAAATTGATTAAGATGCAGTCTATATGAAAGTGTAGAGAGTTAGAATAATAAACAACTGAAAGTAAATATGCAGAAAGATAAATGACACAGTTGTTTAACGTGGTTCGGGTAATCCCTACGTCCACGATCTGATCAAAACTAGACCAAATTATCCACTACTAGGATACTCTTTTTCTTTATACTCGTGGAGAACGAGTCACAAGTATCAATCAAAGCTAGAAGGATACTTATGCACGAAATAAGGGTCGTGTCCCTTTACAACAAATTACCTCTACGTTACCACTAGAAAACTACTAGCTAGCAGGGTGATCTCCTTTCTCTCGATAAGACAGACTTAAATCGAGGTTGGGTTGGTGTGATGTAGAATCACTAGATGTTTGAAGCTCTTAGTCTGGTTCAGAGATTGATTTCTTGAGAGTATATTATTGATGTAGCATCCATCTTCTCCAGACTCTAAACTCCAAATATATAGGCTTTGAATTTAAAATTCTAGCCATTGTTGATTGGCGTGAGATTGATTGTAGATTGTCAATCAATGATATCCATCATATTTGTTCTTGCCTTGTAGAAACGTTGACCCAATTCTCTAAGTATGGAAAGCAGATCGCTAACGGTTACTTTCCTTCCTTATGTTAATCGTGGATTCTCTTTTCAAGCCCTATTGGATGGACTTCAAACTTGACGTGGCAAGAGGATATGATGTGTAGGATGATGTCATCTGATGGTTTGATGACTCTATCGATCTGGTGCTTCGTTGTGGTCATCAATCTAGTCGGTGATCTGGTTGTTGTCTATCACAGCGGATCGATTTCTTCTTGGCAAGAAATCTTGGCCTTCATCATATACTATTATAGAAATGACTTCTACAGGAATAATTCATTTATATGCAAAGTCATCTCCTAATTTGTTCTCTATCAGAATTCACTTTATATGTAGTGATCTGTTAACACGTAGAACAGTTTAGCTCTAAAAAGGACTCAGTGTGTTTCGAGAGATCATCATCAACACCAAAATACTTTAGGGTTCCCAACATACCCCAAGTGTGAATGACAATGGTGTGGACTTTACCCAATTTCTACAAACACTACAAGGGTTTATGCAACATCAAGCAACCCGAGTTGAAGGCGTGAACACCCAGTCGAGAACATTTGAAGTTATTGAGCAATTCAGAAAGATAGGTCCGCCAAAGCTTAAAGGATATGAAGGGCCTGAGGATACTGAGGAGTGGATCCGAGTTCTCGAACGGATTTTTGAGCTAATGGGATGTACTGAAGTGCAAAAGGTCTCATGTGCGATATATCAGTTAGTTGAGGAAGCAAGCTACTGGTGGGAGTCACATGCTCGAAGAATGACAGTTGAACAACATCAAACTCTGGTTTGGAGGGATTTTAAAGATCTGATTATGGATCGTTATTTTCCCCAATCCTACAGGATGCAAAAGGAGACTGGATTCCTCAATCTCAAGCAAGGCAACATGACAGTGGTCGACTATGAGAGGAAATTCAATAAATTGTCCCGATATGCACCATATCTAGTTGATACAGATGATAAGAAAGCACGTCGGTTCGAGCAAGGGATTACGACCAGAAATTCGTGGGATATTGGCTGGAATAAGGTTGCAAACTTATAGAGAGGTGATTGATCGAGCTCAAGCAATTTCTAAAGGCTTGCAATTAGAAATTAAAGATTAGAAACGTGACTCGTTAGGGAATAGAAAATGGGAAGACATTGGAAAGAGCAAGAATGATCAATCCAACAAGAGATGGAAACAAACTTCACGTTCTTCAACGGGTTCTACAACCATTGGATCAAGCACAGACAAGCCTCAATGTCCAAAGTGCAAGAAATATCATAAAGGCGAATGTTGGCGAGGGAAGAACGTGTGCTACTCCTGCGGTGAACTGGGACATATATCATTTAATTTCCCAAGGTACAAAAAGGAGTTTGGGAAGATTTAAGAACCTGAAAAGAAGGTGAAGCCCCGAGTTTTCGCCATGACACAAGGAGAAAATAATTCCAAGGATGGAGCAGACACTATGTCAGGTATACTTCAAGTGTCTAATATTCCAGCTTTAGTTTTATTTGATTCCGGGGTTAGTCACTCTTTCATCTCTACAAAATTTTGTTCGAAGCTTGGAATATCTTGCTATATTGATTGTGATGTATTAGAAGTTAGCATTCCTTCGGGAAGAATGATTACAGTTACTAGGAGAGTAAAGGATGTAGTGATAGACATTGATGGGAAGAACCTAGAAGTCGATCCTCATGTTATAGAAATGCGGGATTTTGATATAATTTTGGGAATGGATTGGATGGGCAAGAATAATGCAACACTCAGATGTCGTGAACGAGAAGTGGAGATTCAACATCCGGGAGAGCCAAAACTTTTCTTTTATGGTGCAAGAACAAAAGCTCCACCAAAGGTTATAAGTACGATGAAGGCAGTGAGGATGCTAAGGAAAAGGGATCACCAAGGGTACTTAGTTACCATAACTGAAACCAATCTAGCGGAAGCAAGGTGTCTGAAGTGCCGGTGGTTAGAGAATATGAATATGTGTTTCCTAAGGAGTTACCTGGAATTCTACCAGACCGTCAAGTTGAATTTGCAATAGACTTGATACCTGGAGCTGCACCAGTTTCAAAAGCACCATATCGAATGGCACCGAGAGAATTGCACGAATTTAAGGTTCAGTTGCAAGAATTGCTCGATAAGGGATTTATTCGACCCAGTGTTTCTCCTTGGGGTGCTCCGGTATTATTCATGAAGAAGAAGGACGGAACGTTGAGAATGTGCGTTGACTATCAAGAATTGAATAAATTGACGATCAAGAATAAGTACCCGCTGCCTAGAATTGAAGACTTATTCGACCAGTTGAAAGGTGCGAGCATGTTCTCGAAGATTGACTTGAGATCAGGCTATCATCAAGTTAAAATTAAGGAGAGCGATATTCCTAAGATAACTTTTCGAATGAGATATGGTCATTTTGAGTTCACTGTCGTACCTTTTGGACTCTCAAATGCACCAGGTGTCTTCGTGGATTTGATGAACTGTGTCTTTCATAAGTACCTTGATCAATTTGTTATTGTTTTTATTGACGACATCCTAGTGTACTCGAAGAATAAAGAGCAACATGCCGAGCATCTCAGAATCCTATTGCAGACCTTAAGAAAGGAAAAATTATATGCGGAGTTTCAAAAATGTGAATTTTGGCTAGAACGAGTTGCTTTCCTTGGCCACGTTGTTACGTCCAAAGGAATAGAAGTGGATCCGTCAAAGGTTGAAGCAATAAGTAGCTGGAAGACGCCAACAAATGTGAATGAGGTTAGAAGTTTTCTTGGAATGGCAGGATATTACCGAAGATTTGTAGAAGGTTTTTCCAAGATTGCAGGTCCGTTAACGAAATTGACACGTAAAAATGAAAAACCAGAAGAATGCATGGAGAAAGTGCACTTCTAAGTTGCTATGTATCACGTGTTGAACCATCTGATGCCTTTGAAGCACTTAAAGATGCAGACTGGGTTATTGCTATGCAAGAAGAACTCAACGACTTTAAAAGAAACCAAGTTTGGTATATAGTGGACAGACCAAGACATCAGGGAGTGATAGGTGTCAAATGGGTATTCAAGAATAAACGAGATGAGAACGGTGAAGTAGTCAGAAACAAAGCCAGACTAGTTGCAAAAGGATACAGTCAACAAGAAGGTATTGATTTTGATGAAACCTTTGCATCAGTTGCCAGATTAGAAGCAATCAGACTATTCCTAGCATATGCAGCATACAAGAGATTCAAAGTGTACCAGATGGATGTTAAAAGTGCATTTCTAAATGGTATACTTGAAGAAGAAGTATATGTTGAGCAACCACCTGGTTTTGAAGAAGGAAATCCAGTCAAGAAATTATACAGATTGACTAAAGCCGTTTATGGTCTGAAACAAGCACCCAGAGAGTGGTATGAAACGTTGTCAACATTGTTACTGGAATCAGGCTTTAGAAGAGGTTCTGTTGACAAAACACTGTTCGTAATCAAAGTCAAAGAGCATATCCTTTTAGTGCAGATATATGTTGATGATATCATATTTGGATCACAATCTGCCTATTTATGTGACAAATTTGTTGAACTAATGAAAAACAAATATCAATTGTCCATGATGGGCGAGATGAATTTCTTTCTAGGTTTGCAGGTAAAGCAGTTATCAGATGGTATCTTTGTGAATCAAGCAAAGTACATTAACGATCTGGTCACTAAATTTGGAGTCAAAGACAATAAACCGGTTAAAATTCCAATGCAGACCAACAGGATGATAGATCCAAATCCAGAAGGTAAACCAGCAAATATAACACAATATAGATGCATTATTGGCTCTCTGCTATACCTTACTGCAAGTCGACCTGACATTACATTCGCAGTTGGAGTATGTGCCAGATACCAGGCCAATTCCAAAGAGTCACATATGGAAGCTGCCGAAAATATACTTAGATATATTAAAGGAACAGTACACATTGGACTCTGGTATCCTTGTGACGACAACTTTGAATTAACAGGCTATTCTGATTAAGATTATGCTGGATACAAATTGGACAGAAAGTCTACTTCGGGTACATGCCAGTTTCTTAGAAACAAGCTGATATCTTGGTTCTCGAAGAAACAGACATATGTTGCTACATCAAAGATTGAAGCAGAATATATGGCTGCTGGAAGTTGTTGTGCACAAATATTATGGTTGAAGCAGCAACTAAAGGATTATGAGATCGATGTAAAGGAGATACCTATATTCTGTGACAGTTCAAGCACAATAGCGATAACACAGAATCCAGTACTCCATACAAGGTGCAAGCATGTTGATGTGAGATATCATTTTATTAGAGATCATGTGGAGAGGAAGCATATCCAGATCAAGAAGATTCACACAGATGTGCAACGTGCTGATATTTTGACGAAAGCTCTACCAGAAGAAAGATTTAAGATGCTATGAGGAAAGCTTGGATTACTAAATCTGGATGATAGAATAAAGTCAATACCAGATTGATGAAACCAGATCGTGTAGCAGAAAGATACAAATGGTAGTAGCACGATACAAATAGAACCAAGTCTTTGTCCATGTCAATCAAGACATAAAATATAAAATCAGATTTTCAACCAGAATGACAAACCAGAATGATGCAGTACTAGATGGAAACAGAGATCTCACAATAACAAATCGTTACCAGTAACACGTGTCTAAACTTGCCCAAATAGAAGACATGCCACATGGAAATTATTTTCCGAATAAATGATTACTTAATCAAGGGGGAATTTGGAAAATTGAAACGTCTTAGATGGAAGACGTCACTAACCATAATTAACATCCTAACTACAGTCTATAAAGCTATTTTCTGACCTAGATTTTCTAAATCTCTTATAATTGTGATGATTAGCACACCTTTGGAAACTGTGATCGAGAAAATTCCTGCAAGAAAAGGAAAAGGAAAGTTGCAGTGGATAGGAAGATACACACACTCTCGCCTACAACCCTAGGATCTAGCGCGTACATCAAACGCAATGAAAGACGGCAAACTGGAAAGCTGAAGCGGGAAAACCTAAAAAAAGGGAGATTTTCATCCAACCCTTCAATTATTATCGCTTTAATCTGTGTCGTTGATTATTTTCTTATATATATGTATTGTTCATGCACTCAACTATTCACCTGCACATACATCGCACTGAGCACTACTATCTTTAAGCACTTAAGCAATTTCCAGATTTGTCTCTCTCCCGCAAACTTCCTTCAAAGTTTTTCTTAGATCATGGCACCTCAAACTTCCTTGTTCTTACAACATGTTGCTGAGGTTCAAAAGTTTCTTTCCCCTGAACCTTTCGCCGTTCTTGAAACCCACGGTTTTCGAAAACTGAAATTTTCGCCATAATTACTCGCTACAAAGGTTTTTAAGTTCTTCATTTTATGCATCTTCATCTTACTATGTGTTTTGTATCTGGATGCACGTATACCTTTTTATATTTCTTTTCTGGGTATAGTTCTAGATAAAATGCAGTAATTGTTCATTTTTGGGATATTCATATTTGTAATATATATATATATATATTCTCTGGAATGCTCTTGTGTTTATAGGATTCTGTAACATCGTTACTCCCAATCCCAACATGTACCTAGCAAAACAAACAGCCACATTCTATTTGACTTGGCAAAATGATAAGGACGGTCTCGAAGCCAATGTGTTGATGCCCATTGGTGATAGGACAAGTAAAACGACTTACAATGTCATTGCGATGATCAACCAGGCCTATCGGTTGAAAGATGAAGGCATGACTTCGGATGAGATCACTCATGATCAACTCCAGATGGCAGTGGAAACGATGATGGTGATACCCATTGCCTATACAGGAATCATGTTTCATAGATCCCTACTCCAACCAGGCTACAGTTGATGTTTGAACTGGTTCAAAGGATCTTCCTCAACCATAGCGGTTCCTATGATCAAGTTATACCAGAAAAATTCAGAATCCTCACTGCTGTAGTCTTAAATCTCAAAGTCAACTGGAGCCAAATCCTGTTTGACTTGATGGCTAAAGAGGCCAAATTGGTTACCTATACCAAAGACAACAGAGGACGCAGTGTCTCGGTGGAGGTTAGAAGGAACCTAAGGCACTCTACCAAGATCAGCTTCATGGTGGAGAAATTCTTCAAATAGCAGATTTGGGAGGATGCCATCGACTTCAACAATCATCTTACCATCCCTAAAGATCAACATCAGATCGAGATGTCTTTGGGACTTGCCCCAGCCTTGTTCAACAAGGTTACAGATGAGGTACATCATGCTACATTATTGGAGATGGGCAGATCAAACCCAATCTGGATTCCACCAACCAGAGCCATTGAAAAACAGAAGGCAAAGGCACCCAAAGAAAAGGTGCAGAAAGAGAAGGCAGCTTGCAAACCACCTACTAAGCGAGGTAGTTCTATTGACACAGATACCTCTGCATCCCAACCTAAGCAGAAGAGGCGCAGACTGAAAAAGGTTCAAGATTCTCCACCTCCAACGGTCGAAATTCCACAAGAAATTGATGATACACCCCAACCAGAACCTGAAATAACTCAACCAGAACGAGTTAGCTCAAAGTAGGCTGACACAGTACCACAACCAGAAGATCAACAAACAGAACCACTTTTAGTTGAACCTGAATCCAGTTACAACCCACACAAGGAGGAGGAAGTAGAGTTTGCAGATGCAAAGGATAAGTGAGGAGGAGGAGGAAGTAGAGTTTGCAGATGAAGAAGACGAAAAGAAATGTCAAGCAGAAGGTGTTATTAATCTACTGGAGTGTGAAGCAGATCACTCTGTGTGACAAGATTTCCCTGGTATTCATCTACTACCAGAGAGTCTGGGAGCAGCAAAGCGTGTCAAGTTCGACTTGCTAGTCAAGGATAGCGAGTATTACATCTTTGACACTCTGCTCCAGATCAGAACGATGGAGGAACTGAAGAAGGAGGAGGCCACACTACTAAGCCTATTGCAAACAGACACTGTCAGTGAAGTGCGAGCAGAATATCATCAACTCATTCTTGCGCTCATGACGCATGAGGCAAGTCTTCTGGAGATTGACTTGAAGTCATTTTATGCGGATAAAATGGACTTCTTTTCAAGTGTACCAGATGAAGAAACCAATCAAGCTGTCCACATGGAGGAACCCGCACAGCCTCAGGGCACCAGTCAACCAGACCAACAAGATACACCAGCTCAACCACCAGTACAAGAAGCAGAAAAGCCAAAGAAGAAGACAAAGAAGATCCCTGTCATCCACCTTGATCCAGTCGAAGAGACTCCAGTGGGGCAGGACATTGATGGCGAACCCAACAACGATTTGTATATTCCAGGGGTAGCCCAGAAGCTGAAGAAGAACGTCCATTTCTATGAGATGTAGGAATTGTTGGAAAGGGAGACCAGGATCAGATCGACAACCTGATCACTCTTCCGGTTGAAGATCATATGACCGATACCTGCAACATGCTCCAAGAAAAAGCTACCCAGATCCTCACTGACTTCAATCAACATAAAAAAGATTATGTCAATGACATGGGTCTCGACATCAAAAGAAAGCTCAGAACTCTCCGGAAGGAACTAGATAAAAAGATTGACGATGATCGCACTGCCACAGAAGGAGTTCATGAGAAGTTCACCCTCAGATTAGAAGCAGTGGAACACCAAGCTCGAAATATAAACACACTGGTAGTTGACCTTCTAGCCAAACAGAAGGAGACTATTGATGCTGCAGTGTCAAGTCAAGCTGCCACAATCACTGCCGAAGTTAAGGAAGCCACTAATCTAAACATCCACGCACAACTTGCTGCTTTCGAAAAGGAGATGTTTGTGGAGATCATGAAACAACATCAGACAGAGGTCCTCGATGATCTGCTCTATCCCAACCTGGAAGAGTTTGAGCACCAGAGCACTCGCATAGCTGCAGTGGAAGAGCTCCAAGATACATATGACAGAACTCTTGTAACTATGAATAGCCGACTTGAGCAAAAACTGAATGCAACTGACCAGACTGTGA
Organism: Leonotis leonurus; assembly: GCA_026898415.1. Lineage (NCBI taxonomy): Eukaryota > Viridiplantae > Streptophyta > Magnoliopsida > Lamiales > Lamiaceae > Leonotis > Leonotis leonurus. The sequence continues at coordinate 63,827 of JAPKLX010000468.1, read as the reverse complement.
ATTTGCTCCTCGGTTTTAAATCAAATAATAGAAGAGTTTCTATGGTTTGGAAGAGAGAAAATATGAAAAGTGGATAAAAGAATCGTCTAAAAACAGGGTTCAAATAACAAATTTCGCGTCTAAAAATCGCACCCAGCGCCCGCGGAGGGTCCAGCGGGCCCTGGGATGAGCCTTCTGTCTCGGCCGTAGCAGCCGCCCAGCGGGCGCTAGACCCTTGGTTATGTCCTCGCCCAGCCGCTTGGTCAGTGGGCGCTGGCCCCTAGACAATCTAGGGGGCGTTGCTCGCCCGGCGGTCGCGGGTGGCTCGTGTCGCTCCGTGACACTCCTCGGACCTTCTTCGCACCCCCAGCTCATCCCTGACTCTTCCGTTACGTCTACTCGCGCCAAATTTCATCATTATGACTCCATTTCGCCAACCTACATGCAAATACGAAAACCCTGCATAATAACGAAACAAAATATAATATAAAATGAACTAAAAGCTATAGAATGAGAGTCGAAAATATGTGTAGAAACTTGAAAATTTTCAAACCAAAGTTAAAATATAAGATATAACAATTTTAATAAAATACATTTTAATGTGACACTTCTAATCTAGATCACGACAGAACGATCATCATTACATATAAAATATTTTATTAACATGACAATGTATTCTTGCAAAATAATTAGTGTCAGAAAATAAGATTATGTTGCATCAGCATGTAAAATTTTGGTGGATTAAAACTACTAAGGCCCAATCCGAACTCTATTAATACTGTAAAAATGGATCGCCCATCTATGGAAAGATTGACATCTTAAATTGTTTTAACAAGTTTTATAATTTATAATTTATAATCTTGTATATATTTTTTTATATTTATCCAATTCCTGACATCTTAAATTATTTTAACATATTTTATAATTTAAGTATAATTTAAAATTTAGAATGTCTTTCCTTATATTAACCCATAGTAAGTTGTCATTTGATGGGATTCACCATATATATATATATATGTATATATATATATATATATATTGGTCAATTAAGTTTGATCAATTTTATAAGAGATGTGTTATTGAATTTAAAATAATTAAATGATTTTATATCAATTTACGTTGTGAATAGACGATCGCAGTATATTTATTTTGTCTAAACCGATTCCTTGTAAATGACAAATAATAGATTAAAGTGTATCAATTAAAATTATGGAGTTATGGATTGAAAGACTACGATGAATTTAATACTTGTCCCAAATTGATTAATGTGTCCTCATTAAGTCTCATTCGATAAAGCCACGCAGCAGCGCGCCCGCCTCGGCCTCGATCGCGTGCCGCGTGTCTTTGGGCTTGGGGCTTGCAGCTTGGCCCAAAGGTTATAATATTTTTGGATCAAGTAACCCAAGGCTTATTCGGAGCACATATGAGTGAAGTCCAAACGTCAATGGACTTTGGGTGTATGTGTGATTTAGAAGCATCCAGACTTACTTTGATCTAGCACTTGAAGAAGAACCTGCTTCCAAGTTCGTTCCACAATGTACCATAACCGCCAAGTGGCTTAATGGATCATCAATGTCCATAAATACATGTAGACGCTCATGAGTTGGACTGGACCTATAAATAGGACCTTCGAGCACGCATACTCATCACCAACATCTCTACAACACTTGCACTCTCTGCATATATCTACACTCAAAATTTCTTTCGACATTCTAGTCATAGTTCTGTCCTCCCATGTTTCTAGTTGGTCGGAGCTCGAAGATCCCCTGCTACTTTCGAGACGTTAGTTATTTTATTTTTGGAGACATTCGTCTTACCGAGAGCACTATCAGAGCATAAATTATCTTGCAGAATGAAGACTTTCGTCGACTCATTGTTAATCAATTTTCAGTTTCTTTATTTTATTTGTAATAGTTTAAATTACATGTTATATTTTTTTTTAATCTCACTTCTGGACTAGTATTTACAACAAACAGTTCGCAGAAAGCAATGATAGTCGTTTGAGGTGCTATCCGATCCTGGCTGATTGAAATATAATACGATGTCCCATAATTAGAAAATAAGAGATATATGTCAACTCCCAAATAAGACATTAGGTTATAAAATTCACCATTTGGTGACATCAAACTAGACCATTTACTTAAATAGGCTAAGCTAATAACCTTAGCAAAGCACAAATTCCTAGCAGAGATCCTTGATAAATTAATATACCTAGAATCTACGCTTCAAGTTCAAAAGTATAGAACCGTGTGCATTGTTGCAGTTGCTGATATGCAACAGAAAAAATCTTGATATAAAATCACAAAAGTGACAAAATTCACAAGTAGCCATCATGATGCACATCTCTCGTCGTACTATCATCCATGATCTCCTTAATATTTGTGATCATCTTCAACACCTGCCACATGGTGGGCCTCTGCTCAGGCGATGTCAGGCTACAGATGCTCGCCACCTCCACTAGCATCAGCAGCCGCATGTCATCCCCACTGTCATCTCTCATCGCACGTACCCAGTCTGGCATATCCGGAGGCGCGAGGAACGGGTGCTGGGAGGGGAGCTTGCCCGAGAGGAGTTCCAGTAATAGGATCCCAAAGGCGTAGACGTCACACTTTGCTGTGGCTCTGCGTGAAGATTTCCGGATCTCGGGAGCTCTGTAGCCAGCAAAATCGGGATCATCGTCTGATGAGGTATCTGCAAGCATGACAAGGCAGTAATCTGTGACACAGGCCTCGAAGTCAGACCCAAGAAGAACATTCGAAGATTTGAGATTCCCATGAACGAATTTCGATGCTTGATGGATGTAGGCAAGGCCCTGCGCCACATCTTCTGCAATTTTCAGGCATGATGTCCAGTGCAGAGGCTTTGCCCTAGTTGATTTTGAACCTGAAAGTTGAAAGTTTAAGGAGGCTATCCAGAACAAAATCAAAATTGTTGTTTTTACCTAAAAGCAGTTTTGTGAACATCTAAGTTCAAACTTCAATCAAGACATGATTGTGAAAGACTAATGTATAGAGTATAGAAAGGAGCAGATCCATAACATGGAAATTTAGCATTCCCTGCACACAGAGATCTCGACTTCATGAACACCAATCTTGCTTAATGCAAACATCGAACTTCACATTTAAAACCTAAGGTGGCAACACAATTACTTTCCAGTTTAACTTTTTCGGGATATCCTAATGTGTAATAATAGGAGACTTATTCTCCTAATTTGGTTATTGAGACTATCTCATAGTCAGTCCGAGATGCAGAGAAAAAAATTTGTGCTGCTTAGAGTCGACTCCTACGGCTTGACAGAATAGCGCACATATTCAGCAAATCACGAACTCAGTTTGAGCTTTAGATTTCCAACGTCCTGGGTAAGCACGCACAAAGCGCAAACACAACATGTTCTTTTTTAATGATTACTCACTTTCTTGTTTCAAAGATCTAGTTTTGCCAACAGCTCCATTTCAAGTTTTCAACTATCACATTTTGTTTGTAATTACAGCACCATTGAGTGTTTCTTTTTATTTCTCATGCCCTTGAAAGTTCATCTCTGATGCCATGTTTAGACAACATCACCACTCCTCCTCCAAACTGAATTCCCTCAAGAACACTTCTTCAAAAGATCTCAACAAATGTATTCCAATTAAAAGAATAAACATCCTAAGATAATGATGATTTAGACACTTGTAGAGCAAATCTTGTGTCAAATGAAGCACTTGCTATGCTTAAAAAGGGTGTTGAGAGTTTAATTTCATGGTCATATTGCCATGACCATCAGATACAGACCCCACAAAACCATACATAACATGTTATTGTCTCAAACCTCATAATATACCAAGAAATATGAGTCAATGTCGGCAGCAATACTGGCAAAGAGAGAGGTCCCATTTTCCACCTAAATCCAAGAAGAAATTGATCCACTACACTAGTGCAGTTCCATCCACAAAGTAATAAAAGTAAAGTTCATATTAACACCACTCACAATCACGCATCCCAGACCATAATATTCTGTCATTTCCCTTCTTCATAAAAAGTAAACACAACTAAATTCTAATAAAACAACACCTTCCCACATATTTGAGTTACATTAAGTTAAAATTGAAGTAAGTATTAAATGAGATTAAGTTAAAAATGTACCGTGAATAAGATTGAAGAGACTTCCATTAGGATGATAGTCGAAAATGATTAACCGTTCCTGTTTTGCTTGAAAATAAGCTCTGACAGGCACGAGATTAGGATGCCTCAACACTCCAACACACTCCATATGCTGCTCGAATGCTTCACCGCTCGTTATCGCGGTTTTGCACGCGTCTAATCTCTTGACAGAGACGATCAACTGGTTTGCCATCACCGCTTTGTACGTTGTACCAATGGTGCCCCTCCCCAGAAGCTCCGCTGACGCTCTCATCAGCTGCTCTAAAGCGTACAGCTCCTCCTCACCTGAGCAGAACACTAAATTTCCGCTTTTGATCGCTCTCATTTGCGTGGGACTTGATTTCTTGGCTTCGGAGGCTTCGGAACTCACATTAACACCTTGTAGTGAGAGGATAGATTGAGCTTGGGGCTTAGTATTTTCTTGAACTTGATCAATTTCTACTTCTTCCTTCTCTTCCATTTGCTCTCTCCTTTTCCTAACTAACGTTAGGAGGCTCAAAACCACCGCTACCACGATGAGTGTGCCGATCAAAAACCCTAGAATCAATCCCACGATTTTATTATGGTGCTTTTTCTCGGACGGCTGAGGAATCTCGCTCATTCCTTGCTGAAGGAGCGGCGTCGGGGTGGAAGGAGCTGTGCCGCCGGTGTTAAAGAAGGGGTAGCCGCGGCAAGGCTTGTTGATGATTTCGCCGCAGAGATTAGGATTGTGTGTGAATGATGAAATCCCAAACATTTTGAGCGTTGGGGTGACGGGGACGGGACCCGTGAGGTTGTTGTCGGAGACGTTGAAGAGGAGCAAGGTGCTTTGGTTCAGTGGCGGAACCGGGCCGTAGAACCGGTTCGAGTCGAGGCGGAGGTAGGATAGCCGGTCAAGGGCGGTGAGGTTGGCTGGGAGCGGACTGGTGAGGTTGTTGAGGGACAAGTCGAGGATTAATAGGCGGTGGAGGAAGAGGAGCGACAACGGGAACTCGCCGGAGAAATGGTTGCGGTCGAGGAGGAGGGTCTTGAGGTTGAGGAGGGCTGAGAGGTCGGGGAGGGGACCGGAGAGGGAGTTGTTGCGGAGGCTGAGGACGCGGAGCTGGTCGAGGCGGGAAAGGGAGACGGCGGAGACACCGCCGCGGAGGCCGAGGCTCGGGACAGCGTAGCGCACAATGCGGCCATGGGCGCACTTGACGCCGCGCCACTGGCAGAAGTCGAAGCGCTCGGTGGTAGCATAGAGGAGCTTGTTGTCGAGGTCGGCGGTCAACTTGAACGCCAGTAGACACGCAGCGTCAGCCGGGATGGAGTCAGCAGCGGCGACACCGCGGAGAAAGAGTAGCGCAAGGAGAAGGTGGAGGGTTTTCAGAAACATGGTTTTTCCAGTACTGTATGACTGAAGGGAATTAAACTGGAAGAGTTTTATAAGGAGAGTTTGGGGGCGGCGGAGCATGGCGGAGGTTGGGAAGCATTGGGCAGAGGTGTTTGTGAGAGTGGTAGTGGGGAGCAGCTGGCGGAGACAGACGACAGTGGGTCAAACAAATTCACGTGAAAGTAGAGAGTGTTGGTTTTGGTTTTGAAAATGTTATCGTTTTTTCTTACTTTGATTAGTGACTGTGCCACTCTTTCTTAGAAGCTCAATTAGACTATTTCTCCATAATAGTCCATTGTCCACAAAATCGTAGTACGAGAAAGTCCAAGCATTTTATTAAAATTTGTAAAACGTATTTTGAGGATATAAATTAAATTTAAAATATAATTATATATTGAATTTAAAATATTATTTTTTGTGAAAATATATTTAAAAATAAATAAGCATACATTTACTAATTTATATAATGTATTAAACGATTACATTTTGAAGTTCTCCCTTTATTTCAAGGCTTACGTGCCATCATCATAATTGACGGTTCCTATTTATCTTAAATTTCACATTTTTTCAGTTATAAATTACGCTCTCCATCTATGAAATATGTTCCTAATTTGACTCGATACGAATTTTAATGTAGTGGTTTTAACTTTAATGATGATATGTAGTGAGTGGAATGAGGATCTCACTTGATATATTGTTTTAAATTGTGTTGTGTGTAGTTAGTGGATTTTGGGTTCCACTTAATGTATTATATTAAGTTGAGTTGTGGGTAGAGAATGTGGTGGGTCCACTTATTATAAATGGAAAGTTTAAAGTATCATGAAGAAATTTTGTGAACGGACGAAAACAATAAAATAGGAAGAAGTTTAGTGGACAGAGGGAGTATACTTCTTCCGTCCCACTAAAAGAGACCTAGTTTAACCAAATATGTGATAACTTTTTGGTCAAATTAGGGCACTTTTAGTGGGACAGAGAGAGTAGTGTTTACTATAAATACCTATCTCATATTGATTTTATATAAAATTACAACAATTATTGAACCTATATGAATACTAACAATCTATATATTCCACATCACAATTTAATTTGTCCAATTAATTAATTGACTAAATAATAATTATATTTTAATTAAAAAGTTTATTTTATTAAAATTATGTGTTTATTATTAAATTTTTAATAATTTTAATGTTAAATACATTTTATTTTAAATTTAAATTTTATCAATTATTAAAATTATTTTTATATATTAATTAGGAATAAAATATTTCTGTTATTAATTTAAAATTTCAATCAATATTCATCTATAATCTATATATCTATATAATAATACTTAATCAAACTCTCTACTTCATTTATAGTCTTATACATCACCACAGTCTATCATTTTTATTTAGCTTAAATCTTCATTTTATTTTATTAATTTTAATATTTATTAAAATTTTGTTTAATATTAAATTGACTAGGACTTAGAAAAAGTAACAATTTTTTTATTGAAAAATTTAATATTCTAAATTATTAGATTATCAAATAAATAGTTGACTAATTGAAACTTTCCTATCAATAATAAAATATATTTTAATTTAAACAATTAGTTGTCGAACTATATGTAGTAGAATTTTTTATGCATAAAATAAATAAAATCTATAATAATATTTTCCAAATCATTTTATTTCATAACTTATTAGTTGTGATGACAATTTAGCCCGGCCCGACCCAAGCCCGACGACAATGGGCCTCCTAAACCCAACCCGATGACCTCATGGGCCGGACTTGGGCCAAAAATCTTAAGCCCGATTGACGAGCTTGGGCTAATACTTAGGCCCAACATACCCAAGCTTGCCCGACATTATTATATTCAATATATAAATTATAAATATAAAATAGTATAAAAATTATTATTGTAATTAATATTTAATAAATATCAATTAATATACATGTTGAATAAGATATATAACTAACTAAATTTGGAATTAATATTTATTTTCATTTAAAAGTATAATAAATATTAAAATATATAAAGTGCAATTAAAAAAATTAATTATATATTTTATAATGTAAAATAAAAAATATATAGCAAAAAATAATTTAAAAAATTCACGGGCCCGGCCCGAGCCCGTCCGATATATATGGGTCTGGGCTAGGGCCTAATTTTCAGGCCCGACTGAGGCATGGGCCGGGCTGGGGCTAATAAATATAATCACAGGCCGAGTCTGGATATAGGGATGTCTGGCCCATTGCCTTCTCTACTTATTAGTTTCATAACTATTTTGTAAATATTAAATTAGTGTAATTTCTATATCACTAAACTAACACACAACAAGAAAGACTGAAACCGACGTCGAATTTTTTCGTTATTAGCTCTTCGAAAGACGGAATTTAGAGTCCGTCATCAGCTAACGATGGACTAACGACAGAACATTCCGCCGTCAAATTCTCCCAAAGGCCGTCAACGTCGCCAGAGAAACGGTGACGACTTAACAACGAATATATCTATCGTTAGCTAACGACGAACATAATTATGTCGTTAAACGTTGATCGTTGATGTTGTTCACGATGAGCAAATGATTGGTGTTTGGGGGGGGGGGGGGGGGGGGGGGAAAAAACACCAATGTACACTTTTTCGAATTCTTGTTAAAGTTTAACATAAACAAAACACACACTATCACACAACACAGAACAAATGAAAATCTATATTTCAAGTTTTGTGTTTTAGAAACACATAAGATGATTCAAATAATGTTATGTTGAGAGTGCTCTGTTCTCAATAATGAGAGACAAAATGTGCGGAATGTGGTGGTTAAGTCTGTTGCTCAATTTAATGAAAACCTTTTGTTTATCCAAGTGTTCTTTAAGACACAGTTTACAGTGGATGCAATATCACAGATAAAATGTTGAAGATGAAAACATAATGTAAGTACTGTAAATAAGAACACAAAGTTTAACGTGGTTCGGGAAACACCCCTACGTCCACGACTATCAACTTGATAGTAATTCACTAACTTGTGAATAAATCTCCTCGCTTCGTTAGACTGATAGAGAACCACTCACTACAACAAAGTCCAAACTTGACTTGTGTACTGCACGAAGAAAGTCGTGACTTATCACTTACTGGATTTACAAGATTTAAAGTTCTTCTTTAAGCTTGAAAGCTATAGGAAGATAGAACTAAGATTATAGTGCTTGTATTCTAGATACAGTTTAGTTCTAAGTGAGGTGTGAGATCTAACTTTAGATAAATCTAAGTGTTGCTGAGATTTGAGATTTTAGTGTGTAGAAAATAGCTAAGTGAGTGAATGATCGCTTTAAATGCTTTGAACACTTGAGAGATTGAAATTTTGCAGAGTTTAATCGCTTGTGAATCCGTTGTAGTTGTAGAATCCCTTGAGGAGTATTTATAATGTTTGAATCCATGAACTAGACATTGGAAAGCTATATCACACGAACTAGATGTTGGAATTGTACTCCTTGTCAACTATGCGTCCTTTGATACCATATATGGTATGGCTGCAGTTCCCAGTATTCAAATTCTTTTACCAAAATAAGTATATGGGAACGAAGCCTACGTGGCACCAAAGTGTACTAGGAGACATATGACCTATTTAAGTAGACCATTTGTTCTTAAGAATTTCATAGAACACCTCAAGTTCTGTGTGCTGAACAAATCATTCCTTGATCTGTTAAATTACCTTATGTGATTTGGATATGTTTAGACAGTATCTGGACAGAACGTTTCCTACGTTATGTGTAATATACAGAATGACTCCTTCATTCTATCTTGAAAGTCCTCCAGTACTAGTCTATGTATGATGCTCTATAGATACAGAACATGATATATGTTCTGCTTCTTTACAAATCAACATCTTAACTATTTTAAGTCTAGTACAGATACTAATAGGACCAGAACGTGACTCACGTTCTGTTCCTTTACATTGTGATCTGTAAACTAACTAAGAATTACAACCGAAGTCTAAGTTGATTTCTTATAGACAGATCTTAATATCTTCACAGCACAGATCAACTCCTTACACAGAATATACTATGTTCTGTATAGATAGGAGACTTAAGTAAAATCTAAGTGTGTATTTTGATATCCATCATCAAAACCATTACTCAGGGTTTCCAACAATTTACCCTTTTTTTATGATGTCGAAACCACACTCTACAGAAAATTCCTGTGCAGATATGGATTAACAGAAGCATCCATGAAATATAAGATAATATAGTGCATGCAGACAAATAGGTATCCAGATCATGGACAAAGAGAGATTGCCATCAGGATGCAAAATGTGGTAACTGTTTTTCATTATATCACTTGTTTGAGTTAGAGAAGCATACATCAAACAAGGCAAAATAAGTTTTAAAATAGATTGACAAAAATGTACAATCTATCTATTCTTCTTCACAATCTATTTGCCCTTCGGCGTACATCTTCCATCTCCCTTCTTTGCTCCTCTTCTATCTTCAACCCGTACTTGGCATGGCTGACTTCGTATATTATTTTGTAGGTTGGATCTTTAATTGTGAACTCACATCTAAATTCTGTTGTTGTATCGTTGATATAAGCACGGATGGAGGTCATATCGGGAAATCTTCCCCATAGGAGCAAGGGCAGATTGAAGACCTTTCTTGGTGGAGCGTTGAGTATGACGTTGATTGCAGTTGCTTGCTTCAATTTAGTTGCTGCATTCGGATCGTAGAAATGATCAAGGTAATGTTTGAATGCATCATTTGGATCCTTCTGTTGAAGCTGTTTTTGTATTTTCGCAAAATAATACTCTTTAATGAAACATTCCTTGATTCTGTCCCAAAGTTCTATCAAAGAGTTTGGTACCCAACTCTCTGTTGCTGTCATGTTAGATAATCTGAATCTGGGTTTGATGAATTTCCTTTTGTACGTTTCCTTGGCACGATCGAGCATTCTCCTTAGAGCTGAGCCATCCCCAATTTATGTGTGAGTTTCTGTTGCATGTTTTGCTCTTTCAATTTTAACCCATTCTTGGCGCTTACGTTTGGTCTCCTCTTCTTTATATTGTTTCCTTTGAGCGGCAGAGACTTCATCAGTTATCGCAGCGTCAAGTACCTTTTGTGCACTCTCAGTAGTTGTTCTTATCGCAGCAAGCTTAGCTTCTTTTGCAGCCTTCTGTTCAACACTTAACATCTCCTGTGATGATTCCATCACAACCTTATCGGAAGCTGTGACTGCCATTTCTGAGGAGGGTAGTTGAACAAGGTTGGTTACAGGCATCCTTTCAATGACAACTCTTATTCCACCAGTTGGTATGTATGATGATGTCGCAGCAGGTTGATTGTATGTTATCATTTGTCTTTGTTCTTCTATCTTCTTCTTCTTTTCTGCATCCCTAGTAATTTCCAGATTGATGATTTGTGTGGGAATAGCTTCAACAGCTGGTACGTCCTTCACTTGGATTCTTACCATCGTTCATTCTTTCTGCTTCTCTGCTGCTTCTTGTGATCTGGATCTGATCTTCTTTGAGATGTAGCAGCTTCTGTGACATCTGTCAAAGCTTTCTTTTCTTTTCTTTTCAACCTTGTGAAACAGAAACAATGGTCCTATGAACCACTGCTCTGATACCACTTGTTGGTCCTGAAAGAGCAAGGTTTGGTGTATGGGGGGGGGGGGGAATACACCAAATGAAAACTTTCCAATTTACTTGACTAATTACTTAGAGACATTAAGCTTTCTTGAAGGGAGATTGCTTAAGTATGATAGACCAGATCGATACTCAATCTGTCCAGATTAACTCTCTCTTAGTGATTAACAGTTTGTAGATATCAAGAGTGATCTTGTTATCCAACAGAGCGTTGTGTGCGGAATATGATGGACTTAGTCTGTGCTCTTTATTAGAAAACCTTTGAAAATCTTAACCAAGTCGTTTAACAGATTGATTAAGAATGCAGTTTGAATGAACGTGCTGGTTAGTGAATAAAAAGCTGAAAGTAAAGATGCGTAAAGTAAATAACACAGTTGTTTTATGTGGTTTGAGAAACCCCTACGTCCACGGTCTAATCCAAACCGGATTAGATATCCATTACTAGGATACTCTCTTTTTTATACTCGCTGAGAACGAGCCACAAGTTTCACACACAATCTGGTTGAAACTTATGCACGAATAAGGGTCGTGTCCCTTTACAACTTACAATATACAACTGCAAAAAGATATATTCATGTTAATCCACTAGAAAACTACTAGCTAGCGAAACTATCTTCCTTTTTCTCGATAAGACATACTTGAATCGAGTGGTGTGATTTCGATCACAAACGGCTTAGAACACGATCTGGCATAAACCTCCTCAAATATATGCTTCTTTAAGTGAGTTGATTTCTGAGCAGAGTAATAGCTTGATAATAATCTTAAAGTTTCCGTACTCTTCCAGTCTTGGTTACAAGCTTTAATAGGTGTAAAATTTGAAATTCTAATCGTTGGTCTTTATTGGCTTGAAGTAAATGTTAATTACCAATCAAGTGATGTGAATCCCAGATTTATCTCTTCTTGCGTTGTGAAAGGTTGACCAAATCTTCGAAAATATGGAAAGCAGATCGTTGACAGATGTTTCTTTCCTTCATCGCATATTGATTGATTCTCCTTCCAAACTTGATCTCCAATAGATAAGCTTTCCATCTTCGTGAGATCTACTGATGTGGCAAGGTGATTTGGATTCACTTAAGTACATCTGGACACATAATAGAATGTCAGATGACTTGGTTGATTTGGTCCTGGTTGGCTCACTTTATGGAAACGATCTATTCATAGCAGATTGACATCGATCTGGTCAAAGTCAAGCTTGTTCCAGAAATGCTCCAAAGCATGGTTGTAATCTCTGTGAATTATTTCTCAGCAACCAGATTGAGTGGCCATCAATCAGATCATCTGTTTGCTTCTTACGCTCCTGCTGATCTGGTTCTTCGAACAGAACGAGCATTAGATAGATGAATTCTCTAGGATATATTCCTTTACATTTTAAGTCATCCACTAACCTGGTCTAAAGTCATGTTCTCTATCAGTTTCACTTTATATGACAGTGATCTGGTACAGATAGAACAAATTGAGACCTAGCAAACATAATTAAATCTAAGTGTGTTTCGAGAGAACATCATCAAAACTAAATATTGTGGGGTTCCCATCAATTTCTCCATTTTTTATGATGTCGAAACCACACTTTACAGAATAACCCTATTTAAACATTTAAGGCATGATCTGGTTTTAAATAACCAGAAGAGTTAAGAGGTCGTTATTAGATTGTAATGAGCATAAATAATAACTTGGTTCTGGACAATGAGACTTTGTCATTAGATAACCCACATGTATATATATATATATATATATATATATCAGATAATATCAAAGTGGATTACATGTACAGAACCAATCAAGACAAAAACATCAGATGACAAGAGTAAAGAAAACTAAGTAAACCATCTGCCAGCTCCTCCTTTCTTCATCTTCTCTCGTTGGGCATTAGAAGTGAGCTGAAGACTCTCATATATACCATCCCTCACTCTTGCATAGTTCGGGTCATGGTTATCAATCTTGTAGCCCTTGATCTTGGCCACTTGATTAATATAGTTGAGGATGTATGTCTTGTGTGGAATGCTGCTTCCAGGGATCGTAGGGCAGACCATGTACTCTCTCGCGGGTGCCTTAATTTGAAATTTAGCTGCCATTCTGATCCTCTAGACTAGCTCTTTGTCCACAAAATTCTCCATGTAGCGATGGAAATCTTCATCTGGTGTTGACTCAGAGTAAGTGGGCTCTTTTAGGAAGTATCTGTTCATTATGAACCTTTGCTTTAGAGACTCCCACTCCTTCTGGTCAGCTTCTGGTACCCATTTGTCCTTGGGCATTTTCTTCTGCATTGAAAGACTCCATGTTGTGAATGGTTTCTTTTTCTTCTTCTTGGATTGGGGAGTGGTTTGAGATGATTGTCGAGAACGTTCTGATGAAGGTGGAGAGAAGGGTGTTTGATAGGATTTCTCTCTGGACTCCTTCTCCGCCAGCTTCTTCTCTTGCTCAGCTTAGTCTTTATAAAACTATGCCCGAATGACTGGGTCACAGGCTTGCTCTCGACTTATACCAAATAGCAGTAACTCAGCGATCTGTTCGCCTTCGTTAGCCATTGGTTTCTTTCCCTTGTCCTGTGCTGCTGGCTGCTGTTGTTGTTGATTTGGTTCAATTGTTGGATCAACCCTTGGTGGAGTATATGGCTTCTCCGTGATTGGTTGATTTGGTTCAGTACTTTTCCTTCCAACATCTCCTTCTAGTGGACCTTGATATGGTTCACCCTCCTCTATTCCATCTTTGCCTCCTTTGCCTCCTCCTTTATTAGATCTTTCCCCCTTTTCGCCATCATCAAATATTGTCTTGATGAGCATGCGGAGGGAATCGATCTCTGCCTTCATATCTTCAATCTTCTGCTTTGCATCAGCCTTGAAGTTGAGAAAGAAGTTGACGTTCTGATCAGTGGCATCAAAATTCTTTTCTAGGCGAGTTCATGGTGGAGAGGGTAACATCATAGGTTTCTTGTTTGTCTTCCACCTTGGTCAATATGGTGTTCAGATGATCACACTCAGTGGGGTTGGGGTAGAGTAGATCATCTAGAACTTTCACTTGATTTGCCTTCATGATATCCACAAACTTCTTCTTTTCAAAGGTAGCAAGTTTGGTATGTATCTCCATAGTGGTAGCCTCCTTTCTAAGCTGTGATGGAGGCAGATTGAGCTTTTACAGCTTCATCAATCCTGTCTTTTTCCTTAGCCAGCATGTCAGTGACCAAAGCGTGGACAGTCTGAACTTGCTTTTCCACAGACTCCAGCTTGTAGTCTGACTTCTCTCTCGCTGCTTCAGCAGCCTCTCTGTCATCGTCTATCTTCTTTTTAAGCTCTTTGGCTTTCTCACGAAACTTGCAACGCAAATCGATATCCATATCGTTCACATAATCCTTGTGATGCAGATTGAAATCAGCAAAGATCTGTGTAGCTTTTTCTTGGATGACGTTGCATGTATCAGTCATCTGATCTTGAACTCTCGATGTGATCAAGTCATCAATCTGATCTTGAACTCTCGATGAACATGCTTCTTCAACTTTTGAGCAACCCCTCGAGTATACATTTCATTCGTGGGTACTCCTTCAACAGATTATCCCACTGGTTCTTCATCGACTGGGTCTAGATTGATGATGAGAGTTTTCTTCTTGCACTTCGTAGGCTTCTCAGCCTCCTGGGTGGGTTGTTCTGTTGCTGCTGCTTGTGTTGGTTGTTCTGGGTGGGGTTGATCTGCTGTGATTGACTCTGGTTGGCCTGCTACACCAGATGTGTTGGGCTTCTCTATCTGGTCACCTCCTTGACCACCCATTACCAAATCTGGGTCAGCTTCGTCATCTGATCCTTTCACACTTGTATAAAAATTCATTCTAGCAGTATAGAAGGATTTAAGATCAATTTTGAGTAATCTGGCCTCATGTTTCATGATGGTGTAATACCCTCAAATTTTAATTAGTACTTAATTGCTAATTAGAGTTTTAATAAGGCTTTGCATCCTTAAGAAATAAAAATAGGAAAAATTTAAAACTAAAGTATTTAGTTGTAATTAGTGAAGATAAGTAACCTAAGTGTTACTTAAGCATGATTTAGAGGAATTGTTAGCATATTATGGGATAATCATAATATGATAAATTAAAATAAAATAAAAAGAAAAATGATAAATCTACAAAATTCTAGAAGGTGGTATTAAGTGATGAATAATCACATAATTAAATAAATGTAAATAAAATTAATTATCATCTATATAAAGATATAATAAGTTACTATTCATGATAAACATCAAAAATATTCATCTTCTTCCTTCCTCAAATTTTTGAAAACATCACCATTACCATACCATAAAATTTTTCTCATCCTAAGCAAAATAGTATAATTCCAAGCCACCTCAACCACAAAGATTAGCAAATTGAAGGTAAATAATCCTTTTTCATCATACTTTGGTGTTTTAAATTTTGGATAAATTATGATTTGAAGTATGATGAAGGAAGATTAGAGATTTGAGAATATTATTGAAGTTCTTGTTGTTTTTATGATTTAATTATGCATGAAGAGGAAGAATATGTAGAAATATGATGAATTAGATGAAGATATGGCTTTAGGGTTGAGTTTAAATTTATGTTAATACTTGTGATGCTATGCTTAAATCAAGTTGATATTCATGTAATTGAGCATGCTTAAACATAAGATTAGAAAGAAATTTGAGGAAAAATCAAGATATGAAAATTTTGTAATTTTCGAAAATATTAAGAAAGAAAGAGCTATGGGTATTTTATTTTATTTGCCTCTATTAACTTGATATATGATCTCTATGAAGCAAAATAAGTGATATATAAATTATTTAGATTTTTCCATGTTCATATGTAAAAGTTGGAAAGAGTTAGTTTGTGAGATCATGTGATATATAGTATTTAAGACATAATATGTTTAATCTTCCTTAAACATTAGGAAGAGAAATTGAAGAATATGTAGTAAAAGATGTCATTGAAAAGACGATATGTTAGAACATAAAGAAGTGACATAATAACATAGATATGATAAGTGATTAATATAATGTTAAGATAGAAGGATGCAATAGCCGAAGAACTTATAGTTATAATAGTTGGTAATCAAGTAAATTACAAGAAGAAGAATGAGATTATGAATTGATGATTCCATAGAAAAGAGTATGGTTTCTTATTCTTAAATGTTTTACTAATGTAAGGTTCAGCTGAGAAAGGAAAAGAAGAAAAGAAAGAAAGAGACGAAGCCTTGGATTAGATAGACTAAACCATCTAGGTGGGTTTTTGAACTAAAGAAGTTTGACTTGCCTGTTTTGAGCATGTTGCATTTTACCTATCTACAAGAGAATTACGATATCGGCCTTATGCCGGATGAGCTGCCGGTAAAGGTTTGTGTACACATTGGACCGTGAGTCAGCGAGCGGGTTGGCCGGTCAGAGTGTTTGAGAGGGAGGCCTACCTCTCAACACAAGAGTGTAGATATGGTATTACAGATATGAGATGATTGTCTGCAGACACATGACATGCATATTCAGTTTTTATTGTTTTCAGAAAGAAAAGATATATGTTTTAAAGAAGCGTATGCAGGTTATTTTTTTAAAAACCTGTATGCTAAAGTTGACAAGTCAATCATATAGCTCTAAGAGCAAGTTTTAAATGTTTTGGCATGTGTCCACTGAGTGCTTTAAGTACTCACGCCCTGCATGTGTTTCTAAACGTGCAGGTTGAGCTGGGAGATGGCAAATGGAGCTGAACACTGTAGTTTATTCTTGACATGTAAATTATTGAGTGGGTTATGGTTATTTTGTTAAACTTTGTTGAAACATACCTTGTAAGCCCTGAGTTATATGTCTTCATACATATAACTCATCCACTCTTCCTGTTGCTGAACTGAGGTCTCTTATGTTGTTAATCTGAATGTTGATGCCATTATGTATGGTTAGCTTATGAAATCCACGTTGGTATGTTCCTTTGTGAATCATCGTATTCAACCCTTTTTCTTTATTGTTTGAGCTTTACCGTTAGTAAATTGAAACCTGAGTTCACAAATTGTTTGAGTTTAATTTCGTTGGAAACAGGGCAGCGTCTTAGAACCCCCTTTTTGATCGTCTCATCTGTCCGAATTCATGAAAAATGGGTACCATTTTAAAGAACTTTCCAATACCTTTCTAAAGGTTCTTTCGGATCTCAATTCGGAGTCCGGATGAGTAAGTTATGAGCCTTTGAAGTTAAAGTGTCAAATCTGCCCTGAAATTCCTGCGAAGATTTTGATTCGGTTTATTCCTGAGATCCATTCTTCATTTCCAAGATTTTCTTAAGTTACCTGAGTCATAGCCTAATTACTTAACTAAGATAGGGTTAAGAAATTGGGCTGTGACAGATGGTCAGTATCATTTGGTCTGGAGTAGAGCGTCAAATACATAGTACTCGCTGTCCTTGACCTGCAAGTATAGTTTGACTCTTCTGGTTGTTCGATAGCTCTCAGGTTGCAGATGGATGCATAGAAAATCCTTGAGCACAGAATGATCTGCCTCATTCTCTAGCAGATGAATAACCTCTGCAGTCTACTTCCGCTTTTCTTCCTCCTCATCAATCTCTTCATCCTCTTCCACCTCGTCACTGATCCTCTGCATACGATCTGGTGAGGGAGTAGATGTTCTGGCAGGAGAAAAATCTTTGTCTTGGTTGGGGTCAAAGCTTGATTTTGGTTCCACAAACTGAGGTGCCTCCGTGGCAAGTTGGGCTTCCTCTGTCAATTGTGGAAAGCTTTCTGGTTGAAGTGTTTCTGCGGGTTGGTGAGTTGCTCTCTCTGATTGGGACTCACCAGCAGGGGGTGGGGAGTCTTGAACTTTCCTCAGGCGCCTTCTCTTGGGTTTAGCCTAGGTGGTGGTAGAAGTGTCTGTATCAATAGAACTCGCCCTCTTGGCACGTGGCTTTCTCTGGGTCGTCTCTTTTTGTAACTTTTCCTTGGGTGATTTCTCCTTTTTCTCAACACCTTTGGTAGGTGGCACCCAGATGGGGTTAGAACTGCCCATTTCCAACAGTGCTTGGAGATGGACTCCATCAGAAACTTTGTTGAAAAGTGCAGGAGTGATTCCCATGGACATCTCGATCTGATGTTGGTCCTTGGGAATGGTCAACCTTGGATTGAACTCTACTGCGTTCTCCCATACTTGCTGCTTGAAAAACTTCTCCACCATGAAGCTTATTTTGGTGGAGTGCCTCAAGTTTCTCCTTACTTCCACAGACATAGCATTGCCCTTGGCATACCTGGTCCACTTCACAAGTCTTGCTTCCTTCGCCAAAAAATCGAACAGTATCCTACTCCAGTTGACCTTCAAATTTAGAACCACTGCAGTCAAGATTATAAATTTCTCCGGGGTAAACTGGTCATATGACCACTGTGAGTCATAAAGATGCACTGGATGAACTCAAAAACAAGCTTGTAGCCTGGTTGAAGCAATGTTCGCTAGAACATTCTTCCAGTGTAGTTGATGGGGATCACCATCACTTGTTCAACTGCTTCTTGAAGCTGTTCTGCAGTTATCTCATATAGGTCCATGCCTTCATCCTTTAATCTAAATGTTTGGTTGATCATGGCAGACACATCATAAGTTGTCTTGCTCGTCCTATAACCAATGGACATCAATACATTAGCTTCATGGCCATCTTTCTCATCATGCCAAGTAAGATAGAAAGTGGCAGCTTGTTTGGCCAAATACATGTTGGGATGAGCAGTCACAATATTATGGAATCCTACAAAATTGAAATCCAGCAGTGAATAACATATAATTACAGTATATGAATGCAAAACATATCCCATATCTCAATTCTGAAATTAGAACTCGAAGAACACATAGATTATATGCATGTTTCCCAAAATGACATAAACTCAGAAAAACATTTAAAGCATAACTCAACATGTTTTCAGAAATGATAATCTCACCACAATAAATCAGAAAACTCTAACTTAAGCATGCTTAACAAGTTATAAAAAGAAAACAATAATAAACCTTTGCAGCGCTTGACAACTGCGAAAATTTCTTCCAACTTTTGGAAGCCGTGAGTTTCATAGACAGCAAATGGTTCAGGTGACAGAAACTTATGAACCTCAGTTATATGTTGAAGAAAAAGAGATGATTGTGGTGCCATTTTTGAAAGATGTGTGAGTTTTGAGAAAACTTTCGAAGGAGGTTGAAGCAAGAAAAGGCCTAAGTGCTTAGAATATGAAGGAGTGCTCAGTGAATTGAAAGTATAAGTGAACATTTATGAGCACGTACGACACATATATATAAGAAATAAATGAATGGCTACGATGAAAGTGATAAGAAGTTTAAGGTTTGGACGAAAGTCTCCATTTTTAGATTTTCCCGCTTCAGCCTTTTCTTTTGCCGCCTTGCTTCGCGTCAGATACACGCGTTGGATCCTAGGGTTGTAGGATGGAGCGTGTGAATCTTTCAAACCACTGCAACTTTCCTTTTCTTATTTTGGTAGAGATATTCCTCGATCACAGTTACCAAAGCCTTTACTAATCATCACAATTATGGAAGATTTAGCAAATCAATGTCAAAAAAATCACTTTATAGACCATAGTTAGGGCGGTAATTAGATCAGAAAAATCTAATTTCTGAATTCCCCCTGGACTAAGTAATCTTTATTGGAAAATTAATTTCCACATGGCATGTTTGAGTCTATTCAAATTCTGACATGTGTTCACAACCGTCAGTCTGGTCTTTGCTCTTAACATCATCTGATTCTTACTTCCATCTGGTATCATCTTCTTACACCATTAGGTACCATCTAGTTCTCATGAACTAAGTTGTGATCTGGTTCTCATAATTTTCATATGCTATTGACTTTCAATCTGGTTGACAATCTGTTTCTCACGATCTCGATCATGGTCTGTTATAATTCACTCTGTTCTTCATGGATTGCCACAGTTAGTGATCTCTATTTCTTCAATCTATTATATAATTTGTTTTAACAATCTAGTGTTGATCTGATTCTTTCATCTAGGTTTAGCAATTCTAGCTTTCAACATAGCATCTTGAATCCTTCTTCTGGTAGTGCTTTTGTCAATATACCAGCACATTGAACATCTGTGTATATCTTCTCAATCTATACGTGCTTCAATTCAATATGATCTCTAATAAAATTATGTCTCACATCAACATGTTAGCATCTCGTGTGTAAAACAGGATTTCGCGTTATAGCAATTGCACTCGAGCTGTCACAAAATATAGGCATTTCCTTGACATCGATCTCGTAATCATTGAGCTGCTATTTTAACCAAAGTATCTGTGCACAACAGCTTCCCGTGGCCATATATTCAGCTTCAGTTGTTGATGTCGCAACAGATGTCCAAGAGATCAACTTGTTTCCAAGAAACTGATAGGTTCCAGATGTTGACTTTCTGTCCAGCCAGATAATCTGAATCTGAATAACCTGTTAACTCAAAGTTGTCCTCACATGGATACCATAGTCCAATGTGTGTTGTTCCTTTGAGATATCTTAGTATCTTCTTGGCTGCTTCCATGTGTGACTCCTTGGGGTTGGCCTGGTATCTAACACATACTCCAACTGCAAAAGTAATGTCAGGTCGACTTTCAGTTAAGTATAGTAATGAACCAATGATACCCCTATATTAGGTTATATTTGCTGGTTTTCCTTCTGGGTTTGGATTTATCTTCCCATTGGTCGGCATTGGAATCTTGACAGGTTTACTATCTTTGACTTCAAATTTGGTGATCAAATCATTGATGTACTCTGCTTGATTAACAAATATACCATCTGGTAGTTGTTTCACCTGCAAATCTAGAAAGAAATTCATCTCGCCCATCATGGACATTTGATACTTATTTTTCATAAGTTCAGCAAATTTATCACATAAATAACCAGATTGAGATCCAAAAATGATATCATCAACGTATATCTGTACTAAAAGGATATGTTCTTTGACTTTGATTATAAACAATTTCTTGTCAACAAAACCTCTTCTGAATCCTGATTCCAACAAAAATGTTGATAATGTCTCATACCAAGCTTCGGGAGCTTGTTTTAAACCATAAACTGCTTTAACTAATATGTATACGTTTTGGTCTGGATTGCCTTCTTCAAAACCAGGTGGTTGTTCCACATATACTTCTTCTTCAAGAATACCATTTAAGAATACACTCTTGACATCCATCTGGTACACCTTGAATCTCTTGTATGCTGCATATGCCAGGAACAATCTGATTGCTTCCAATCTAGCAACCGGTGCGAATGTTTCATCAAAATCAATGCTTTCTTGTTGATTATATCCTTTTGCAACTAATTTGGCTTTGTTTATGATAACTTCACCATTCTCATCTCGTTTGTTCTTCAACACCCATTTGACACCTATCACTCCCTGGTGTCTTGGTCTGTCTACTAGATACCAAACTTGGTTTCTTTTGAACTCATTGAGTTCTTCTTGCATAGTAATAACCCAGTCTGCATCTTGTAATGTTTCATAAGCATCAGATGGTTCAACACGAGATAGGTAGCAAATTAGAAGTGCACTCTCTCCATGCATTCTTCTGGTTTTCACACGATTTGATGGGTTCCCAACAATCTGTTCTGGTGGATGATGTTCTTGTATCCACTTTCTTCTATTGGACATCTCTTCTTCTGATATCTCAGGTTCTGGTTCTTCTGCTAGTTCCTCCAATTCAGGTGTGCTGTTGAAGTTGCTTGGAAAGGGTTTTCATTTTCTGATCCTTCAGCCTCAATCTCTTGATTGTTGTTCCAGCTGTTGATATCTCTGGATTCTTCAGGTTGACTCTGAGAAGGTTCAGCATTATCTGCTTCCACTGGTTCACTATCATCTGGGGTTAATCTGGTCTGATCCAAATCAATGTGATTTGTTCCCCCTTGATGTGTGCTGGTCTCAGCTACAGGTTGATCATTAATCTCGTCTGCTTCTGTTGAATTCCAGATCATGTTATCTTCAAGCAATATTTCTCCTGATCTCCTATTGTTAATTTGATTGTGAACCTGTTTATCACCTACTTCACTGTATTCAAGAATAGCTTCATCAAATATAATATGAGGTGTTACCTCCACAACATGAGTTTTCCTATTGTAAACCCTATAAGCTTTACTAACATCAAAATATCCTAAAAATGTTTTAGGATCAGCTTTGCTATCAAAGGTTTTCAATTGAGATTTCCCATTATTATGAATGTAACACATGCAACCAAATGTACGAAAATAATGTATCCTGGGCTTTCTGTTGTTCAAGATCTCGTATGGTATCTTTCCATGTCTGAGAGTAATCACCTATTTGTTCTATGTATAACAGGCCATATTGATGGCTTCTGCTCAAAACTTCTTTGGTAATCTGGTTGCATTAAGCATGGTGTGAGCTGCTTCCTTTACCGATCTGTTTTGTCTCTGAAGTACTCCATTCTGTTGAGGTGTTCTTGCTGCAAATGTCTGGTGTGTGATACCCATCTGGTTGCAATATCCCTCAATCTTTTGGTTTAGAAACTCTGTCCATCGATCTGTTCTGATTGTCACATCAGATGTCTCTTTTTGCTTTGTGATCTTGGTGAGAAAATTTTGCAGCTTCTCCAGTGTCTCTTTCTTTTTGAACAGAAAGACGACCCAAGTAAATCTTGAGTAATCATCAATGATGACCAGAGTATACTTTCTTCCATTGATACTTAATGGCTTAACTGGGCCAAATAAGTCTAGAAGAAGAAACTCCAAAATTCTGGAAGATGAGTGAGCTGCTTTGCTAGTAAATGATGACTTGGTCTGCTTTCCAGCTTGGCACGCTTCAAAAATATGATCTTTGTCATATACTTGATCTGGTAATCCTTCGACTAGCTTTTCTCTTGAAATCTTGTTGATTGACTTAAAATTCAGATGGCTAAGTCGCTTGTGCCATAACCAGCTTGTCTCAGAGATTGTCTTATTGACTAGACATGTCTCGATCTAGTTCGTTCACTGCACAATGTACATTTTGTCCTGTAATTTCCCGGTAAGAAGAATTTCATCTCCTTCCTTGTTCGTCGATCTAGTTCGTCCACTGCACAATGTATAGTTGTTAGCATTTAAAACAATCTGATTGCCATTAGCATAGAATTGGCTAACAGAAAATAGATTATGTCTAAGACCCTCAACATATGATACGTTGGTGATGGTGGTCTTGCCTATCCTGATATTATCATATCCTCTGGTATAACCTTTTGAGTTACAACCAAAGGTTACCTGTGGTCCTTCTCTATCCACACAATCTGATAGAGAGTTCTTGTCACATGTCATATGCTTTGAATATCCACTATCAATAATCCAGATGGTTCTTCTTGCTACTTGGCTTCTTCTTCCAATTCTTCGATCATGCAATTATGAAGACTTAGCTACCCTTTCAACGAGTGGGTGCTTGGTTAGTAACAAATATTCCTTTAGGAACCAAGATTAACTTAGTGTTAGGAACACAAATATAACAAGTGATCAGTCTCCCAGCATCATTTGTTCTTGATATAGCTTTGTAAACAGATGAATGGTTTCTCTCTATGTTGTCCCAGTTAATCTTCTTCTTCTTTTATGTTGATCTGATAGAGGCCTTCTGTTTCTGGTCTATATTAGTTTTGACATAGTGAGCAGGTTGCCCTTTCATTTGATAGTACTTCTTGTCTCCTGCTTCCTTCATCATCATCTTCTGGGGTTGATTCTTCTTGTTCTTTAAATCTTTGACTTGATCTGGTATGTTCTTCCTTTCTGCAACGAATTTGGTCTCACTAGGTTTTCCAGTATATCCTAGACCATTTGTTCCTCTTCTCTACATGTCAATGATCATACGAGCTCGTTCTTGGCTTTTGTTGATCTTGCTCATATTCTCCATGGTCTTCTTCAGCTTTTCTTCAGCTACTGAACATGTCTTTGACCTTAGAGTTGAGTGAGTAAATCTCTGCATCCTTGGTCTTGATCTGTTCTCCCAGATCGTTCAGTTGAGCAGAAAACTTGGTATTTGCTTCACTCAAAATATTCACAGTCTCGTTCAACTTGTCATTCTCCTTAATAACTTCAGAGAATAACCTCTTTATACTTGTGTAGCTCTAGAACATTTCATTGATCTCTTCCCATGAGACTTCTGGTTCATCTTCATTTCCAAAAATATACATAGGATTGTTTGACGACATAGAAATATGAGAGTTTACCTTGATCTGGTCGAGTCCGAAGTCAATTCCCAAGTAGCATTCATCCCAATCTTCTTGTGCGTCTTCCACATTGAATGCCTCATCACTTTTTGAAGAACTATCAGATAGATGACTTGAGTTGCTTGAGTCTTCTTCAGCAAGCATAGCTTTGCATTGAGCTTTAAGCTTTAGATCTCGTTTAGCTCTTAGCTCTTCTCTCTGACTCTTAGATAAATCAGGACAATTTGTTTTGAAGTGACCTGTTCTGTCACAGCCATAACACGTAAAAGTAATAGAGTTAGATGTTTTACCATTACTTTTTGCTTTGCCTTAGCTATAAGATCGATCTTGATCTCTGTTTTTTTGATATCTATCTCGATCTGACCTCCATCTTGTCCATTCTCTTGGCAATCATGGCAAACTCTTTGAGCAGCTTATCATAGCCTCCTTCTTCTGATGTAGCAGGTGCTACTGATTCATCTGCTACGCACTTCGCTTTGAAGGCTACCTCTTTTTCCTTTTTAGAACCGCTCTCATTCTTCTTGCTTGACATATAATATGGTCTATGTATTCTTTTGATATCACATTCATGTACAACCATATGATCAAATAGTGCTTCAACTGATAGATCGTTGAAATCAGCACGTAGTGGTTGCATTGCAGAATATATCTCCCAGTTTGGTGACAATGCTCTGAGTATCTTGAGATTCTTCTCTCTTTGAGTGTACTTGTTCTTGTTGAATGCAGAAACTTCAAGTAACACTTCTATGAATCTGTTCTTCATCTGCTTGATGGTTTCTCCAGGCTTCATTATGAACTCATCAAACTTATTGCATGCCAGGGATATTGTCTGGGATCTTTAAGATGAACTCCTTTGACTGTGCTGGAAATAACTCTCTTGGCAAAGTCATCCAGATTTGCTTCACGTCGTTCTTCTGAGGTATATTGTCTGGGATCTTTAAGTACATTCTCTTTGACTACGCCAGTTTCTATAACACGAGTCTTCTCTTCATAGATAGCTAATGGTCCTTCTTCTATTACTTTCCACATCAGATAGTGATGAACTTTTAGACACATCTTGAGTATGAAACTCCAATCTCTGTATCCTTGAATGGAGAATTCTTCACAAGCTCTAATAACAGAAAATTCCATTATAGCAAATAAAATGCACGTGAATGAAAAAAGTTTTCCTAGATCTACTCAAGTTGACCACGCAGGTTTCAACCTTGTGAAACAAAAATAATGGTCATATGAACCACTGCTTTGATACCATTTGTTGGTCCCGAAAGAGCAAGGTTTGGTGTATGGGGGTGGGGGAGGGGGGAATACACCAAATGCATACTTTGCAGTTTACTTCACTAGTTACTTAGAGACATTAGGCTTTCTCGAAAGGAGATTGCTTAAGTATGACAGACCAGATCGATGATCAGATAGATACTCAATATGTCTAGATTAACTCTCTCTTAGTGATTAACACTTAGTAGATATCAAGAGTGATCTTGTTATCCAATAGAGCGTTGTGTGCGGAATATGGTGGACTTAGTCTGTGCTCTTTATTAGAAAACCTTTGAAAATCTTAACCAAGTCGTTTAACAGATTGATTAAGAATGCAGTTTTTATGAACGTGCTGGTTAGTGAATAAACAACTGAAAGTAAAGATGCGTAAAGTAAATAACACAGTTGTTTTACGTGGTTCGGGAAACCCCTACGTCCACGGTCTAATCCAAATCAGATTAGATATCCACTACTAGAATACTCTCTTCTTTATACTCGCTGAGAACGAGCCACACGTTTCAAACACAATATGGTTGAAACTTATGCACGAATAAGGGTCGTGTCCCTTTACAACTTACAGTATACAACTACAACAAGATATCTTCATGTTAATCCACTAGAAAACTACTAGCTAGCGAAGCTATCTTTTTTCTTCTTCTCGATAAGACATACTTGAATAGAGTGGTGTGATTTTGATCACAAACAGCTTACAACACGATCTGGTATGCATAAACCTCCTCAAATATACGCTTCTTTAAGTGAGTTGATTTCTGAGTAGATTAATAGCTTGATAATAATCTTGAAGTTTCCGTACTCTTCCAGTCTTGGTTCCAAGCTTTTATAGGTGTAAAATTTGAAATTCTAACCGTTGGTCTTTATTGGCTTGAAGTAAATGTTGATTACCAATCAAGTGATGTGAATCCCATATTTATCTCTTCTTGCCATGTAAAAGGTTGACCAAATCTTCGAAAATATGGAAAGCAGATCGTTGACAGATGCTTCTTTCCTTCATCACATAGTGATTGATTCTCCTTCCAAACTTGATCTCCAATAGATAAGCTTTCCATCTTCGTGAGATCTACTGATGTGGCAAGGTGATTTGGATTCACTTAAGTACATCTGGACACATAATAGAATGTCAGATGACTTGGTTGATTTGGTCCTGGTTGGCTCACATTATGGAAACGATCTGGTCATAGCAGATTGACATCGATCTGGTCAAAGTCAAGCTTGTTCCAGAAATGCTCCAAAGCATGGTTGTAATCTCCATGAATGATTTCTCAGCAACGAGATCGAGTGGCCATCAATTAGATCAGCTGCTTCCTTTTTACGCTCTTGTTGATCTGGTTCTTCGAACAGAACGAGCACTAGTTAGATGACTTCTATAGGATATATTACTTTACATTTTAAGTCATCCACTAAACTGGTCTAAAGTCATGTTCTCTATTAGTTTCAATTTATATGACAATAATCTAGTATGGGTAGAATAGATTGAGACCTAGCAAACAAAATTAAATCTAAGTGTCTTTCGAGAGAACATCATCAAAACTAAATATTGTGAGGTTCCCAACAGAACATTCCCTTCATTTCTTCAACTTCGTTAGTTGTTGCCAACTCTAGCTCCTTTGCAATATTAGGCATAAGTTTCTTGACTTTTCCCTCTATTCTTTTTAATTCAAAGGTAGCGAGTTGTTTATGCATTTCTGTTGAAGATTTTGCTAAGATACCCTCGGCTGGGTCGTTGATCAGCTTCTAAAGCTCCTCGAGCTGAGCCTTCTGTGCATTGATCTGTGCTTACGGATTAACGATTGTCTTGTTCTATGGCTCAAGAGCTTCTTGTTGTTCTGTTTTGAGCTTGGCAAACATGGAAGTAATTTGAATTTCAGTCTGTGTTTCTAGGGTGGTGAGCGGTGTTTCTAGCATCAAGGACGTCTTGGACGAGGTTGGCAACATTTGTAACAACTAGGGTGTGAACCATTTGCTTCACAGTGTGATAGAAACTTGGGGGGAGGAGTCTTTAACTCACCGGTGAAAATTTCCTGGATATTGATGAATCTGTGCCCGACTGGAGCTGTATCATGAGTTTTTACTTCGTCAGGATAGAATCTTCGACCAGGGGGCCTTTGATTCTCTTTATTGTGTTCTTCATGGCTGCAACTAGGCCAACTTCGATCTGTAATGGGATTGTTCTGGGCAATGATGTTCTGGGTGGAGATTCCATTTCAATCTCTTCATCTACGGGGATCACTATCCGAAGATGACTCTTCAAGGAACGGACCAACACACGGTTGTAGAGATCTTTCTGATTTATGTAGTAAGAGCTCAAGTTTACTTGCCGCTCTGTTGCTTCTAGGAACGGACCAGAACGGGAAATTCAATGCGCAAATAATGCAGATCCATGAACGAGAAATAACTTATCAAATCTCCTTCTTGCCGCTCTTTTTCTTCTAGGCGCATTCTGTTCAGGACCAGAACGTGAAATTCGGTGCGCAAATAATGCAGATCCATGAACGAGAAATAACTCATCAAATCTCCTTCTTCGACCTTCATGTCTTTAATTGTCATATAACTTTGAGCACATCATCCAAGGTGTAGTATGGGCTGTCTCGAATGTTAAGATAAGTGCGAAGGCGAATAGCCATTGAGTGAGTTATGGGAGTGAGATGTATTCCCAGTATTAAGTCAGCAATTTCATCAGCTGGTGCTTCCTTAATCTATGCCAGGACGATCTGTGCGTTCCTTAGCTCAAAGGCCGAGCTCTCTCCTTCTTCCTCGGGAACAAAAGGGTTCATGGTCTGTTCTGGTAATATCCTGGCTATGGGCTGCGGAGATAAGTGTTGTGTTGGAGAAGAGATATGAATCACGTACTGTAAAGGCTGTTGTATAGCTGGTTGAGATCGAACTATGTGTTGAAGCGGTGAGGTAACAGATACTTGAGGATTTGTTGCTTTGTATGCTTGCAAGTCGATTTGTGTATTTGTTGGAGGGGCTTCATCATCTGACTCATTAATAAGGATGAAGTCAGGTATTGGAGCTTTGTTCTTCTTATGTTTCTTAGCAGGTTCTGCCTGCTTTGTCTTCTTTGGAGCGGTCTCCTTTACTTTCTTCGCAGCTGCACATTTAGGTATGGTTGCCTTTCTCTTGGTCCCTACACCTGCCGTAGTTGATGCTTCTGCTACTACTGGTGCTGCTTTCTGTGAGGCCTTTCCAACATGAGGCTCCTCCCAAGAAGGATTTGAGTGACCAACTTTCAAGAGCTATTTTCAGAGGACATGGTTAGCCTTGGCAAAAGATTGTGCTGTAAGACCGAGAAGCTTCTTAATTTGTTGTTGGAAATTAGAAGCGACTTGTTAAAGGTTCTGTGCCTTACAAGGCACTGTAGGGTTGGGGAAAGCATGATCGATAATGTAAGAGAATTTTTTGGTAAGACGCAGTGGTCGCTGGATAGTCACTCCTACTGCTTTGTGGTTTTCATAGGTAATGCAAACCAACTTTTGTTCCTCACAGAGTAGTTTAAACAACATGGCCTCCTAGTTAACTTTCTTCTGTAGTTTCACAGCACACATGATCCTGAATTTTAATGGTGTGATCTGGTCGTAGGATCCGCTGTGGCCCAGAAATCTCTTCTGGATAAAATCAATCATCAATCTGTGCACAGGGTCGAGCAGATTGCAGTTGAACATTTTATTTTCCCATGGAAAGGGAATGACGGCCACCTCCTCTATCATTTGTTGGATCTCGTCATCTAGTATGCTGAAGATGTTGATACCTTCAAAGTGCTTGATGTTGTAAGCTTTGAGGATCATGACATATTGAATCTTGTCCTATGTGTTGTCTGGTTCTATGCGAAGGCACACAGACAACACTTCATCAATCACCTCCCAGTTGAGGTGTGCAGCTGCAACTTGCCGTGGGAGCTGTTGTGTAGGTGTGCAGGCCAACATTATGTGGAAACCTAAATAGAGAATAGATTTTCTTAAGTTGATGGGTTTCTTCAACAAAGAACACAACAAAACAAGTAGGACAACATTTACTGCAGTTATGGCATTTAAGAAAACTGAAGAACATTAATATGTAGTTCCAAGGCATAGTCCTAAACATGAATATAAGCGACATAAATGTAGAGTTTTTCCAAAAATTTGCGTTTGGTGCCCAGAAACATATCAAAAATAAAATAATTTTAATAAACACCTTTGTTTTTCCTAATGATGTCAAACATAGACTCCACTGCATTGTATCCATAAGAGTTTAACATGACAAAATTCTCAAATTGCAGCCTATCTTTGATCGTTCTAATCATTTGTGCAGAGGAAAGTGGGGCGGTTTGAGGACTAGCTTGAGGGGTGGTTTCAGAAGATGATTCTTGTCTGGATCCGGATGCCATAGTTTGAAATCAAGTTTGAAAGTGAAAGCAATTTGAGTGGTTGGATTTGGGAAATATTTATGGGGAAAATTTTTGAGTGATAAACGAAAATACGAAAGATGAAAGGTTTGGAAAGTGTAGAGATGAAACTGTAGAGCAATTAAGTTAAATACAATAAATAAATGGATGGATGGGATCACATAGAATAAACTGTAAAAATTGAATGGTCATGATCACTCCCAGTTTTTGCATTTTCCTGCTTAATACAGTTGTCTTCAATTTTCATTGTTGACGTGTCAGCGCGTGTGATCCACGTTTAGTTAAAGAGATTAGGCGGCGATACACTTGAGTATTTCCCTCGAGTTTCGTCTAAACTCTGACAATGCTATTGTTTGCATTGAATGGATATCATATCACTCTTTCATCTGCATGTCTTTGGAATAAGATTTATTAACGTAGAACATTGACTTAATAAATGATGAAATAAATACAGAGAAAATGATTAAGAACAGAGAATGATACGAATTCTTTGGTCCCCCTTAATAAATGCCAGTGTAATAATTACACTTGTCAATATCTGGAATTAGAAGATGAGACATTCTGTTGAGGGTCGTCTTCTTTGAGCTAGTCCTCATCTTATGTTCTGTGTCATCTTCTGTGCATTGAGCTTCTGCTGTTTCACTTCCTGTTGGTAGAAGATAAACTCGAGTGCTGCGGAGATTGAGATATTTGTTTCTACATTTTGTGTTCTGCGATCAAGTGTGTACACTAGTTCTGTTACATACATCTATGTAATATGAGCTGTGTTGCACGATCAGCTTATCACGTTCTGTGTGTTCACGTTTTGTCTGTATTCTGGACTTAGGAGTCCAAGCATGCCGCACATCATCTTGAATCTGTCTTCTACTAGGGCTTTTGGCAACAGGTCCGCTGTTTGCACATCCGTGTGGATTTAGACAATCTGCATGTTCTTCTTCTCCACATGATCTTTGATGAAGTGATGTCTGACATCTACATGCTTGCACCTAGTGTGGAGAACAAGATTTTGTGTGATGGCGATAGCGCTCGTGCTATCATAGAAGATATGCACATTCTGGACAAATACTTCGTAGTCCTTGAGCTGTTGCCATAGAATCTGTGCACAGCAGCTACCTACGGCCATATCCTCATCTTCTGTTTTAGAGGTTGCTACATATGTCTGCTTCTTGGAAAACCATGAAATTAACTTATTGCCAAGAAACTGACAGGTTCGAGAAATTGATTTTATGTCCAGCTTGCAACCTGCATAGTCTACATTTGAGTAGCCAGTTAGTTCAAAGTTATCATCACAGGGATACCACAAACCTAGATTCGTAGTGCCTTTGAGATAGCGAAGAATCCTCTTGGAAGCTTCCACGTGTGATTCCTTTGGATTGACCAGTTATCTGACACAAACTCCAACTGCAAAAGTAATGTAAGGATGGCTAGCTGTAATATAAAGTAAAGAACCTATGATACCCCTATCTTAATTATGTTAGTTGGTTTCTGTTGGGAACCCCACAAATAAAAATAGTTTTGACGATGTTCTCTCGAAAACACACTTAGATTTATTCATGTTCTTACCTCGATCTATTCTATATGTAATAGAACACTAATATATAAAGTGTATCTGATAGGAGAAATGATCCCTATTTTGTCTTCGAAATGTCTCATCTTGTAAAGGACTTTATCCTATAAAAGACATTCTGTCCTCTCTTAGTCAATAGAACTAGAACGTTAAAATCGACAAGAAACAAGCAGAAAGATTCATTTGTTCTCACCAGAACACTCAGCAGAATCAACCCACCTCGAAATAAACTTCTGTTTGACCAGATCGTGTTCAACCAGATCATCTTCAACTAGATCGTGTTGGACCAGATCATCTTCAACCAGATTATTTTGGACCAGATCATCTTCAACCAGATCGTGTTGGACCAGATCATCTTCAACCAAATCGTGTTGGACCAGATCATCTTCAACCAGATCATGTTGGACCAAATCAACTATGACCAAATTGATGTCAACCTATGTTCAACCAGATCAACTATGACCAGATCGATGTCAACCTATGTTCAACCAGATCAACTATGACCAGATCGATGTCAACTTGTGCTCGACCAGATCAACCTCGACCAGATTGACTTCGACCAGAACGACTACAATCAGATCGACATTCAAAAGCTGGAACCAGATGATATCGACTAATTGTTGGAGAATCTCAAAACTTGAGCTACGTCATTCTTACCATAGAAGGAAGAGAATCAATCAAGACAAGAAAAAGGAAAGCAGTATCTG
The DNA here is from genome assembly GCA_026898415.1 of Leonotis leonurus. NCBI lineage: Eukaryota > Viridiplantae > Streptophyta > Magnoliopsida > Lamiales > Lamiaceae > Leonotis > Leonotis leonurus. Next base: position 31,678 of record JAPKLX010000468.1, on the reverse strand, counting down.
TCAAACGATCTGCTTACCATTTTTAGAAGATTCTGTCAAACTTTTTAGAAGGCAAGAGGAGACAAATTAGGGATTCATTATCCTTAATTGGTGAAATCACATTAACTTCAAACCAATCAAGCTCAACGGTTAGAATTTCAAATTCTACACCTATAAAGGCTCGGAACAAAGACTGGCAGAGGGTGCAATATACGTATAAGAAGACTATCTACCATCTACAAGCTGTAACTCTACCCAAAAATCATCTCAACCATCGAAGTATTTACTGAGAGAAGATTTCTACTCACCAGATCATATTTCGAACCTTTCGTGATCGTAATCATACCTCGATTCAAGTCTGTCTTATCGAGAAAGAAAGAAGGAGATCTTTGCTAGCTAGTAGTTTTCTAGTGGATTAACGTGAAGAGATCTAGTTACAGTAGTTTTTCTGTAAGTTGTAAAGGGACATGACCCTTATTCGTGCATAAGTTTCGACCAGTTTAGGTTTGAAACTTGTGGCTCGTTCTCAGCGAGTATAAACAAGAAGAGTATCCTAGTAGTGGATATCTAATCCAGTTTGGATTAGACCGTGGACGTAGGGGGTTTCCCGAACCACGTAAAAATAACTGTTCCATTTACTTTCTGTATTTTATATTTCAGTTGTTTTATCCACTAACTGTCATACTCATTCAAAACTGCATTCTTAAGCAATCTGCTAAATATTTGGTTAAGTTTTCGAAAAGGTTTTCTAAACAAAGAGCACCGACTAAGTCCACCATTATTCCGCACACCACACTCATCTAGAGAATAAGATCACTCTTGATCTCTGCTTAGTGTTATTCACTCGAGAGATTGTGCCTGGCCAGAATGAGATCGATCTGATAATCAATCTGGTCTGTCACTTATAGCGATCTGCTTTACAGAAAGCTTAAATCTTTCTAACCAAATTAGTCAAGTAACCAGAAAGGTTTGCATTTGGTGTATTCCCCCCCCCCCCCATACACCAAATCTTGCTCTTTCGGGACCAACAGTTTCCTTTCTGTATATGGACAAATCTGACCATTGGTCGGCATTAGAATCTTGACAAACTTGTTGTCTTTGACTCCAAACTTCTCAATGAGCTCCTTCACATGCTTGCTTTGATTAATGAAGATTCCTGATGGTGATTTAAATTTGTGCTACGTTAAATAAGAAAAATTTTCACATAACTATGGAGATTTGGATCCAAAGATAATGTCATCAACATAAAATCTATACTATGAGGATGAAATTCTGCACTTTGATTGTGAACAACGTCTTGTCCACAGAGCCATGCTTGGATCCTGATTCCAGCAGGAATGTTGACAGCGTCTCATACCACGTTCTGGGAGCCTGTTGGAGACCATAAACTGCCTTTGACAATCTGTACACCTTGTTGGCATCTTCTTCTTCAAACCCAGACGGCTATTCCACATAGACCTCTTCTTTGAGTATTCCATTGAGAAAAGCATTCTTGGCGTCCATCTGGAACACCTTGAATCTTTGAAACGCAGCATACGCTGTGAAGAGTTGAATTTCTTCTAGTCTTGCAACCGGTGCGAAGGTTTCATCGAAATCAATGCCTTCTCGTTGACAATATCCTTTGGCAACTTATCTTGCTTTGTTTCTAACCACTTCGCCTGATTCATCTCTCTTGTTCTTAAAGACCCATTTGACTCCAATGACTTCTTGATGAGTTGGACGATCTACCATGTACCATACTTCATTGCGCTTGAACTCATTTAGTTCTTTCTGCACGGCCTGCATCCAATCTGCATCCCTAAGAGCTTCATCAATGTTTCGATGTTCTGTGTGGGAGAGATAACAGCTGAGCAAGGCAGTTTCTCCATGCATCCTTCTGGTCTTGACACCTTCTTCCAGGTTCCCAATAATGAGGTCAGATAGGTGAGCATCAATCCACCTTCTGCGTCGAGTCATTTCTTCCTCTGACACTTCAGGTTCTGCCTCAGGAGTTGGTTCCTCAAATTCTGGTTGTACTGTAGAAGGAGTAAAAAAAGGGTTATAAAAAACATCACAATTAAGATTGAGGTTACCCAGTTTATCTGCTAATGAATCTGGGTTGGCAGTTTCTGCGTGTTCTTCTTCTTGGGGTGGAACTTGTGCTGAATCACTAGCTAGTTCATTTGATGGAAGCAGAACACCAGAATCTATGATAGGAATTTCTTCTATGCTAGCTAATTCCTCTGCTGCAGTTAGTGGAGCCGTGTGCTCGAATTCTGTAGGCTCTGGAGCAGATTGCACTGGTTCTATTCCCCTTTGATTCGAGCACTCTCCTTTTGCAGTCTGTTCTTCTTCTTCGTCTTCTGTGGGACTCCATCTATGGATGTCATCCACGATTTGGGAAGTGGAGCTTCTCAACCTTTGTGTGTTCTCTATGTTTTTTCTTCTGTAATCCAGTGGGAAATAACAGATTCATCAAAAAGAACATGAGGTGTTACTTCCAGAATATGAGTGGTCTTATAAAAAACTCGATATGCTTTGCTAATCCCATAATATCCTAAAAATATTCCTAGATCTATTTTTGCTATCAAAAGTTTTTTATTGAGATTTCCCATTATTGTGGATGTAACACTTGCAACCAAAAGCACGAAAGTGTTTGATGTGGGGCTTCCTGTTGTTCCATAGCTCGTTCATAGCTTCTGCCCAGAATTTCTTTAGCAAATTTATCTCGTTAATCATTGTCCTCCCTGTTTCCTTTAGTGATCTTTTGCGACGTTCCACTATGTCATTTTGTTGTGGGGTTCGAGTATCTGAGGTTTGGTGAATAATTCCCATCTTTGAGCAGTAGTTGTCTATCATCTGATTTAGGAATTTTGTTCCACGATCTGATCTAATAGACAGAATGCTTGTCTCCTTTTGAGTAGTGAGCTAGGTTAGTAATTCTGGAAGCTTCTCCAACGTCTCTTTTTTCTTGAACAGAAAGACAACCCAGGTGTATCTAGAATAATCATCTATAACCACAAGGGTGTACTTTCTACCATTAATACTCAAGGGAGTCACTGGACCAAAAAGATCCATGTGGAGTAGCTCCAGCGTACGACTAGTTGAATGTGCAGTTTTGCTGGGAAATGAAGCTCTCATTAGCATGCATCACAAATGTGGTTTCTATCGAACACTTGATCTGACAGTACCTCAACCAGCTTTTCTCATGCAAGTTTGTTGATGGTCATGAAGTTCAAGTGGCTCAGTGTCTTGTGCCATAACCATCTCAACTTTGTGGTGGTCTTTGTCACAAAGCAAGTTTCATGTTCTGTATTCCACTAAACAATATACAGTTTATCATGCAAAATTCCAGTAATGAGTGTTTCTTCTTCCTCATCTTTGACCACACACTTGTTAGTTGTAAAAAAATCTTGCTTTCCAGAAGCACATAATTGGCTTACAAAAAACAGGTTGTGTTTAAGACCATCTACAAATGATACATTACATAAAGTGGTCTTACAACTACTAGGTCTCCATAACCTTTTCTATATCATTTAGTATTTCCTCCAAAGGTTACTGTTGGACCATTTCTCTTAACATAGTTGGACAACTTTTCTTGATCCCAGGTCATGTGCATCGAGCATCCACTGTCAATTATCCAAACAGCACCTCCAGCAGCGATGCTTCTTCTTTGGCTTCTCCCTCCCTCGAATTGACCTAATCCGTTGTCTATCCTTACGTAGCATTCTCCATCTACTTCCATAATGACTTCTTGAGAAAAGAGGGCCTCGTCGTTATCCGATGAAGAGTCCGAGAAGTTACCGCTGGAACAAGCTGCATTCTCTTCTGCAATCATTGCTTTCCTTTGCTCCTTGAGCTTTCTGTTCCTTTTGGCTCTGAGCTCTTCATGTTCTGATCGACTCAGTTCAGGACAGTCAGTCTTGAAGTGACCTTTCCTCTTACAACCAAAATAGGTGACATCATCAAGATTGGCTTTTGGAATATTCGTTGACTTTACCTGTTCTGACTATTCAGGTTTGTCTATCTGTTGTCGGTTGAAATTCCTTCAGTATTTATAGAATCTCCGATGTTTCTTAGTTATGGTTTCCAGCTTTTCAAGTCCCTTTACCATCATGGCAAAGTTCAAGGTAAACTTGTCTTTTCCTGCTGTCTCATCATTTGATAAAGGCGCTTTAGGGTTTTCTGTTGTAGGAGCTGCTTTAAAAATAACTTCCTTTTCTTTCTTCTTTTCTTGTTGCTTTCTTGAGGAAGCTTTAGTGACTTCCTGTATCCTGCACATTTTGAACTTATTTCCTGTAAGGGTGTTAAATAGCTCCTCAGAAGTCATTAAGTTGAAATCTGGGCGCATACGATAAACAGCAGAATATACAAGCCAACTAGGAAGTAAGGCACGAATAACCTTAAGGTTTAACTCCATTTGGCTGTACTTTGTTTTGTTGATTGTGAAGATTTCCAAGGTGATCTTGGTGAATCTGATCTTCATTTGTTCAATGGTTTCAGATGGTAGCATCTTGAACTCCTCGAACTTTGTGCATGCTTGAGACAACTTATTCTCCAGCATTTCTTCTGATCCAATGAAAAAAATCTTGTAAAGCGTTCCACATCTCCTTTATTGTTTTGAGATCACGTATGGTGGCCAGGTAGATTCTTTTAACTATGCTAGAGATAATTCCCTTTGCATAGTTGTCAAGGCTAGCCTCCTTCCTTTCTTCTGTTGTGTAATCTCTAGGGTTCTTGAGAACCTTTTGATAGACTACAGAAGCTTCTGGGCCTTTTCCTCATTCAATAGTGGTTTTGTGTAATCTCTAGGGTTTTTGAGAACCTTTTGATAGACTACAGAGACTTCAAGACACATCCTGATTATGAAACTCTAGTCCCTGTAACCTGGGATAGAAAAGTCCTCACAAGGTCTCGCTACTTTGGAATCCATAGTAAACAAAAGGTTAGCAAATGAAATGATATGAATGAGAGGTTTTCAAAAGATCTATCAAGAATGACCACAAATTATGAAATCTGGCGAGACAGATGTAGTGATCAAGTTAGATACACTGCTCTGATACCACTTGTTGGTCCCAATGAGCAAACTATTGGTGTATGGGCGGGGGGGGGGGGGGGGGGG
>JAPKLX010000468.1:13227-26498 GCA_026898415.1 Leonotis leonurus | reverse complement strand
CCCCCCCCCCCCCCCCCCCCCCCCCCCCCCCCCCCCCCCCCCCCCCAATGCACCAATGTACACTTTTTCGAATTCTTGTTAATGTTTAACAGAAACAGAACATAAGATCACACAACACATAAAATAGCTAAGTGAATGAATGATCGCTTTGAATGCTTTGAACATTTGAGAACTTGAAATTCTGCAGAGTTTAACCTCTTGTGAATCTGTTGTAGTTGTAGAATCCCTTGAGGAGTATTTATACTGTTTGAATCCATGAACTAGCCGTTGGAATTGTACTCCTTGTCAGCTAAGCGTCATTTGATACCATATATGGTATGGCTGCAGTTCCCAGTATTCAAATTCTTTTACCAAAATAAGTATATACGTGGCACCAAAGTGTACTAAGAGACATATGACCCATTTAAGTAGACCATTTGTTCTTAAGCATTTCATAGAACACCTCAAGTTCTGTGTGCTGAACAAATCATTCCTTGATCTGTTAAATTACCTTCTGTGATTTGGATATGTTTAGACAGTATCTGGACAGAACGTTTCCTACATTATGTGTAATATACAGAATGACTCCTTCATTCTGTCTTGAAAGTCTTCCAGTACTAGTCTATGTATGATGCTCTATAGATACATAGCATGACTTATGTTCTGCTTCTTTACAAATCAACATCTTAACTATTCTAAGTCTAGTACAAATACTAATAGGACCAGAACGTGACTCACGTTTTGTTCCTTTACATTGTGATCTATAAACTAACTAAGAATTACAACCGAAGTCTAAGTTAATCTCTTACAGAAATATCTTAATACAGATCTTAATATCTTTACAATACATATCAACTCCTTACACATAATATGTTATGTTTTGTATAGATAGTAGACTTAAGTAAAATCTAAGTGTGTGTTTCGATATCCATCATCAAAACCATTACTCAGGGTTCCCAACAATTGACCTAACGATGGATTCACAATCCGCACTTAGATATTTTTTTGTATTAATATTATCTGTAATATGTAACCTGTCCCAACAATCATTTCAATTCTAATTCACATTCAACGATAATTTAAAATCAACAATAAAGCAAATCGAAATTCGAATTCATACGTAATATAAAAGGAAGATCATACAAATAAATAAAATGTGTCAAACAGTATGAAATTTATCAAATCTTATATCAATATCATCTAATTCAAATAGTATCAAGAAAGTGCAAGGACTGAGAATAGGGATCGGGAAAAGGGGGAGGGGGAAATGGGGGACATGAACCACTAGTTCCTGATTGGGACGACATCCATCAAGTGAGTTTCTCATACTTGGATTGCAGACGTGCCTTATGCTCATCAAATTAGCGTTGTTCCTCCAAGTACGCCACACGCTGGGTGTCCTGCTCCTCCACTCGTCTGCGCAGCTCTTCCACCTTGTTCTTGGTGGATCAAGAGCTGGATGACGATCCAAATCCCGAGGCCCTCAACACCTTAACTACTCCTCTGGTACTGAACAACCGATTCTTTTTGTCTGGGGCACCAAGAACATCCAGGTAGATCTCATTTTCATCCACTGCATCGTGGTCTTCCTCAGGCAGCTCGACACGTTCCCGCTCAGCACTGACAAACACCTCTGTCTACATTTACATATATGAACATTTGTTAATAATATATTATAAAGTTTGAAAATAGACACTATGCCATTGAAATTAATACTTACCACAATCGTTTGTGACTTCGCATCGGTATACATCTCGTCTACATAGCGTTGCTCATCGAGAAAAGACTCGAACATGCAGCTCATGAGAGGTACTCCCCGCTCAACGCCTTATGCATTATATATCAATCAATTATGTTATGTAAACAAGTGTATAATTACTAAAACGATCAAACATTATTGAAATTATGAAGTGAAATTACCTTCTTCTCAACTCGTTAGATAAAGGACTTCGAACCTCCCCTTTGTTTGATAGGACCAGTCCCCGGTCCCTGAGGCTTGGACATCCTACAATGCCTCACTATTTTGGATTTCTGAATCACATGCTCCCGAGACCAGTAGGCTAGCCAACCCTCCCAGGTCTCATCAGAACAAAATCCTAGCTTTCCACCTTTCGGTGGGGGATCACTCCTCCTCCTCTTAATCCTTTAGATAAATTGTTTATATCTCTCTTTGGCCTTATCATACTAGAGCTCTCGTCTTGACATCGATTGCCTGTTCCCAATTAAAGTATTTCTAGCATTGAAAATGTATGTTAGAAATTGTATTTAACTTGAAGTTTATCATTATAATTTTGAATGAGTTTGAAAGTGTTTGGAAATTTTTGAACCTTAAATTCCTCCCAATAACTCTGCCTTACATCAGGAGGCGTCAACTTCCAACTGTATCCAGTCGAATTCGGAACAATCTTGAAAATATTCCATATTTGGTCAGCCAGCGTGCTATGTGATAGAACCAATATGAGGGGCTCATAAATGCGCATGATTCACAGGTTTAATAAATTATATATATAATTAATTCTTCACATTTAATACCATGTAGTAGAATATAATTGCGGAATTAAATAATTATATCTTGTTTTTTTGCAAGTCCTTTGCTAGTGGAGAAACAAACTGATTCGTTAGCTACGAACAACAATCCACACTGTAGGAATCTCCTCTTGATCTCCTCCAATCCAACCTTGGAAACTTCTAACTTATTCTCGATCTACTACTTGAATATTGTGTGGGAAATAATATATCAAGTATTTAAGAGAACAAGAAAGAAAATTAGAGCGTTTGAATGCTCTTAAATTTTTGAAAATTCAAGAGATATTTTATCTCTCGATGGCCGAAAATAAAAAGAGCGTTGAATGTTCTTATGGTTAATTATTTCCCATGTTTAATATTTATTAAATCCATTAATTAATTGAGTTCGCTGACAACTCATAATTAATTAATATATTTATTCACGAGGGATCCGGTTCAGACCATAATTATTACATACAAAATAAATTCCAACCGGCTGGGTTTCTTATGCAATAAACCTTTCTAAACGCCTCACGTAGATTTAATCAACTCGTGTTACTGAGACGCGATTCTATGCGACTAGTAATCGAGTACTTCTAGCTACGACAATCACTACTGCCCAAGATATCACTATCTAGGGGTTATGAAAAGCCCGTAAGCGAAGTTGAATCAATGCAGCGTCTAATTAGCCGCAAGTACTAATGTCATCGACACACATATTAAGAAATAACTAATTTCTGAGACCTCGTTCTAAGCAACAACACGTAGAACTTATCTCACTGTGAAACCTCTCAATATGTATACGCAAAGCATGTGTATCAACTTATACATACCGATATCATTATGCGGGCTAAAGTCAGCTCTTGTATCAAATGATACCGCAACCTTTACCAACTAGACTCTCCAAGTCTGTCTAGACTGTGATCTTTATACTACAAAGGATCCAACTGTGTTACCTTCTGTGATCATCGATCCAACAAATAGTCTACAATTGCAGTAAATGGATTTGTTTTCAATTCAATATATAAAAGATAATAAATAACAAACCACTAATATAAATATTTATTCTGATTTTAATGGAATTGAAAACAAGTTCGATACATTATCTAAGCATAAAGCATGATTTGAGGTATAAAAACCTTAACACTATGCGGTTAAAATCCCCTACATAATTCATTTACGAAACATATATATATTAGTCTTTTAATTTACTTATTAAATATGTGTTTAATTTGAATATAAGATTGTATTTACCCCATAGAACTTAAGGAGAGAACGTAATCACCTGTGGGTCTCGGTTCCACGTGATGATCAATATCGGAGCCAGATGAGGGACCACCTAAATGTAAGCCACCAACATGGTAGCTAAGACCAATACCGAACCTAGGTGGATAATGCAGAACAACATGTACCCTCTCCTCTAAGAGTACTAACATCATCCCGTGATGATCTAGCTCTTTGACTGGAAGACCTCTATCTGGTAGAAAAGAATAATTATGTTTCATTTATAAGAAAAACGTATAAGTTCAAGTTTTATATATACTACATGATTAGATTATAATTAAATTGAAATGAAAATATGGTAAGTTTTCTTAACAATGTGTTAATCTTCTTCATCTTCTTCATTGTCATTTTCGTCTTCCTCATCTTCATCTACATAGTCATTCTCGTCATCTTCTTCTTCTTCGTTGTCATCTTCTGTTTCATCTTCTTCATATTCATTATTATCTTCTTCATCTTCTTCTGTTTTGAGAATATCATTAGAGTCTTGATAATCTTCATCTTCAATATCTACCAGGTCACCGTCTTGGTAAGTTGATGTTGGGAACCCCAGAAATCATCTCACTCTTCGAAGCATTCACTCGAGAAGATTTCTACTCACCAGATCGTGTTCTAAGCCGTTCGTGATCGAAATCACACCAACTCGATTCATGTTTGTCTTATCAAGAAGAAGAAGGAGATCTTTGCTAGCTAGTAGTTGTCTAGTGGATTGACGTGAAGAGATCCAATTACAGTAGTTTTCTATAAGTTGTAAAGGGACACGACCCTTATTCATGCATAAGTTTCAAACAAATCGTTCTTGAAACTTGTGGCTCGTTCTCAGCGAGTATAAATAAGAAGAGTATCCTAGTAGTGGATATCTAATCCAGTTTGGATTGGACCGTGGACGTATGGTGTTTCCCAAACCACGTAAAAACAACTGTGTTATTTACTTTCTGCATTTTAAATATCTATTGTTTTATTCACTAACCTGCACACTCATTCAAACTGCATTTTTAATCGATCTGTTAAATATTCGGTTAAAATTTAACAAAGGTTTTCTAAACAAAGAGCACCGACTAAGTCCACCATTTTCCGCACACAACGCTCTGCTAGAGAACAAGATTACTCTTGATCTCTGCCCAGTGTTATTCACCAGAGAGTTACTGTCTAGACAAAACAAGATCGATCTGGTTTGTCACAATTGAGCAATCTGACTACAAAAAGCTTAACCCCCCCTATACACCAAACCTTGCTATTTCGGGACCAACAACTGATATCGTATCATCCACATCGACATTTTTTAGTACATTCACATCATCATCCTCCTCATACGATGACTCTAATGTAGAACTAGACACATCAACTTGATACTCATCAACAATGGACCTTGCCTTGATAGAACAAGCTTCCCACCAGTCTCTACATTGTTGATTCATACTCGGATATGAACAGTAATACACTTATGTAGCTTGGTTGGCTAACAAAAGCTTCATACTCTATAAGTCTGCGTGTCTGATTTACATACACTAATATGAACTGATGATCAACCTTTGTACCTGCCGATGAAGTGTCAAACCACTTACACTTGAATAAAACAACCTTTTTATTGTATAGTCCTAGATATGTGAATTCACACACTTCAACTAATTTTTCATAAAAATTCGTCTCACTAGAGTCTCCATAGTTACCAGCTTTGATGCACACAGCATTACTCATAGTTTCTTTTTGAGTTCCGTAAGATATCATGTGAAACTTATAACCATTCATAAATAATCAGGATATGTTGTAATTAGTGGTGAAGGTCCACATGCAATATCCCACAGAACAGGATCTGTTACATAAGTTTGTACATATATCACACACAAGCTTATAGTTATCAAGTTATTAATACATATATGTTATAAATTAAATTCAAGTTTAGTTAGATTAATGACAATTTGACTCACATAGGTACAGAACCATTCAGGAAATTCTATTGACATTTTCTTGTCAATTCCATGTCAAAAATCCATGGATTTAAGACCCTGAGTTGTGATTCATACTCCATTCATCCAACAAGTAAACATAAGTTAATAATACGTATAAAGTAATTAAATAGAAGTGAGATCATACTGAGTTGTAATTCTTTACTTGATATAGGGATCGATATCCACAAAATATTGGAGTATGTATAGATGAGCAGCTTTGTATTCCCTATCATCCAATGATCTCTTTGCTAGCTTTCCAAAACCACGTCCACCCAATGTAGTTACGAGGCACGTCTGGTTGATCATCCAATTGAAAGCAAGTCTGGTTGATCTTCTACTCCACTATTAGAACATCCTCCAACGTTGTTACGAGGCATGACCCTATGTATCATACTGATATAATCGTCAAAATAATGCAAGCAAAATGCAAAGGCTTCCTCGATTAAGTATATTACATATGGATCGCTCAACACTTGCTTTGTTTTTGACATTATTTTTCAACCTTCTCAAATATTTGTATTGAAATGAATTTTGCACGAGCATTAAATATAATGTATTAGTTGATATAGTAATAAAATTATGATGAATTGAAGAACCTTTCAAATAGGTACATCCATCGATATTGAACTGGTCTTGCATCTCTTGCCTCATCAGCTATGATCTGGAAATGGTTCGTTTAGAAAAACACACATTTCATCAAAAAAAAATTTGTCATTCCACTACGGATCTTTGAAGTCATCAGACGAGCCACAAAAGATAATTGGGCGTGGTTCTTGCACCTAGGGTACAACTCTTTATCAATGGCATTTAACAACTCATACAATAATTTTGTTGTAGCATTTGGATCTTCTTCGACGTTTGGGTTGTTAAAAATAAGACCCCGAGATCATGAACCATCTCGTGGTATGTCCCGAAATCTTCTTCAGGTTCTACATCTATATGTGTTTCACGAACTTCTGAAGGTGTGGAAGTTTCCCCATGAAACCTCCAGATCTCATAACCCCGTGTGAAACCTTTTCTAGCAAGATGTAGTTGTACAACATCTATAGTTATAAACCATATATTCCTATAATTCACATACGGACACTTAATTTTTTCTTCATCCATGTACATGTGTTGACTACTTGCAAATCATAAGAACTCTTCAAGCCCATAAAGAAAATGTGGATAAAATCTCTCATTCGGAAGTAACCATAAATACATTCAATCTCGACTCATTTTTATAATCCTGATTATTAATAATTATTCACATAATGAAAGAAAGATTAATTAGTTACGGAGAGGACGAGATTATTGGTGTTCTATTAAATCACACATTAAAGGAAAATGAGGGTGGTGCACAAGTGTAACCGTGAGAATTAAGGAAATAAATTGAGTGAAAATTAAAGGAGGCGGCTTCTTTTGTGTTGACGAGCAAAGAACTGCGCTTTTGTGATATGTTCGTAGGTTGAATTGTGAAGCATATATTTGGGAATTTGATATTGAATAGATCTGGGAATTATATTTTGTTGTTGGAGTTTAATTATTTGGGAAACATTTAGGTTCAGTAGATTGTTTTTGGTATTTGTATAGTTAGTATCGTTAGATATGTTATGATACTAACAAAATAGACAACAACCAAACTAGTTTAATTTATGGAATAATTAATAACGTAGACAAGAGTTCGATCGTTCGAAAGAGAATCAACCACCTGACATAATTATGATATTATATATTCATTTTGAGAGATGATCCTTAAGGCGCAAATTAAAATCAATCCCAAAGGGAGAAAATCCCTAAAAAATTAATTTCTTCTATCTCAACGTCATAATATCATACATTCCAATATATATAATGCACTTTAAATTCAATATTAAAGACTAACATTAAAGCTAATTAAGTTGACATCCAAGCAAACTTCACATCTAAACTAAGTTGACATCTAAGCTAATTCAATATATAATAAACTCAACACAAATAAATTAGTCAATATTAAATTTTTAATCATACAAAGAAAGTGTTCTTGATAGTAGTGGGAACTGTGATGTAGTGATGAATTTATCTTAAAAAGAATCTCCTCTGATCCTATATTTAACAACTCCCACTTTATCAAAAAAACCTAAACATATCAAATCATACTATATGCATAAACAAAAAGCATGACAAAAAAACCGTACAAGCCCAAACAGAACACGTTTCTCATAGAAAAAAGTAAATCAAGTTTCTAAGTTAAAAATTACCAAAACATCTATTATATGTACATCTACTATGGCAAGTCAAAGTCCAACATATATATACATATAACTCTATTAGCAACATCTATATACAAATTAGAATAACATCTTTATACATATAACTCAATTAGCAACATTTATATACAAATTAGCATAACATCTATTTACTCAATTAGCAACATCTATTTATATCTATATACATCTTCAATTAGCAACATCTATATATATGGGGGTAAGTTCTTATGCAAACTTAGTCCTATGAATAAATTAAGAACTCCTATAGACCATTGATACATGCATAATATAAGGCTCAAATAAATAACTAAAAATTTCTAATAACATTGTATAATACACGTGTTGGTCCTGAAAGAGTAAGGTTTGGTGTGTGTGTGTGTGTGGGCAGGGGGGGAATAAACAAAATACCAACTTTTCAGTTTACATGGTAAATTAACTAGAGAGATAAAGAGATTAAGCTTTCTCGAAGAGAGATTGCTTGAGTTGAAATACCAAGTTCACTCTCGATCTGTCCAGATAAGCTCTCTCTTGTGAGTTACGCAGGTAAGTAAACAAGAGTGATCTTGTGTCTTAAGTTGTGTAGTGTGCGGAATATGGTGGACTTAGTCTGTTGCTCTTATATGAAAACCTTGTAAACAATTAATCAAATATATTAAGAATTGATTAAAGCAATGCAAGTTTTGCGTGCAAGTGAAGGGTTAGTGAATAAAACACCTGAAAGATAAAATGTGTAAAGTAAAGAACACAGTGGTTTTTACGTGGTTCGAGAAAACCCCTACGTCCACGGTCCAATGAAACTAGATTGGATATCCACTACTAGGATAAACTCTCTTCTTTAAACTCGCTGAGAATGAGCCACAAGTTCTAATGAAAACTAGACAAGAACTTGTGCACGAATAGGGTCTTGATGCTTACAACTTGAAGATAAATCTGATACAATACCTCCACGTTAATCTACTTAGAAAACTACTAAACTAGCGAAGATATCAACTCTCCTTCTCGATAAGACACACTTGAATCGAGGTTGGTTGTCAAATAAATTAACGAACAACTTTGAACAATTCTGGAATGAGAAATCTTAGTCGTTGGATCCTTCGATGTTGCATTAACTTCTCGACAGCGTTTCTGCACTTTAGAAATTTGATGATGATCGCGTGTATGAAGTGTTATTCTCCAGATGTTGTTCGTAGCTTTTATAGGCTCAGAATTTGAATTCTGATTGTTGGGTTTGATTGACGTTAATTGAATGTTGATTGCCAATCATGGATTTGAATCCCTAATAGATCCTCTTGCCATGTAGAGAAAGATTTGATGAGATCTCATTGATTATAGTAACAGATAGCTAATTGATCTCTTTCCATCTTTGAGCTCTAATTGATTCTCCTTCCTTCTTTGAAAATCCTGGTGCCATGGTATAAGGTGGGGTTCTCTTTAAGTTCATTGGGTGACGCATTGTACACCTAGATGACTTAGAGAATATCAGATGACTATGCAAAACTTTAAATGACTTATTGTATATTTGATGATTACATAATCTCTAATAAAGTGATCTATAAGGGACAGGTTCACTCTCTATGCTAGTCAAGTCAGGTTCACTACCAGCGAGGTGGTCTGGTCCAGGTTTGCTCCTCATGTTGATAAGAACATTTGGGTGTAGAGCAGGTGAGGTCCAGGTTGAGTGACCTTATCAGGTTGTCTCCTTGCTAATTTATAAGTTAATAACATATAATTATCCAAGCTTAAAGCAAAATATATCAATTTTAATAGTACATAGGCATGGACAACATGAACATTATATATGCAGATTTCCAGTTTTCTTCACATCTACAATCACGTTCTATTTCTAATCATGTAATCATAAGAAATTATCTCAAAAAGGCATAAACATGATTCATAATACGATTCATAGCAAGAATAAGCATAAACATAAAAAATATCAAGAATTCTAAGCATAAATTCAAGCATATGAAGAAATTCCAGAAATTAAATACAACAAACGAAATAAATACAGAGAGTTGAAATAATCAATATATCGCATAGATAGTATAAGAACACATGTAAGCATAACAGAAATCAAAATGAACCTTTGCAACGTTTGATTAATGCATATATCTCTTCAAGCTTTTTGAACCCATGGGTGTTGTAAATCACATAGGGTTCGAGAGAAATTTATTTTTGGACTTCAGAAACATGCTCTGGGAACTTCATGATGTTTTCTACCATTTTTGAAAAGAGTTTGAAGGTTTTAAAAAGGACTTTTGAGAAAGTTTGTAGAAAATACAGAATGTTAAAGTTCTATGGTGAATTTGAAGAAAAAGGTGACCAGTTAAACGGTGAATCACATATATATAGATAGATAAACGGTGAATCACATATATATAGACAGATAATAGACAGATATATAGACACATATATATAAACGGTTGAGATGAGTCCTCCCTTTTTAGTTTTCCCGCTTATAATTCTTCATTTTCCCGCTTCTAAACTGCGTCTGTTACACGCTCCTTATTTGTAGAGTTAGATTTAGGCGCGTGCAAATCGTCCTTTGCCTCTGTAACGTCCTTTCATATTTTTGGTAATCATTCCTTCTCGATATGCATTCCCGTACATGCACAAATCATTATAAAACATGTAATCTATACCAAATCTGTGAGTAGATAGCGTATTAAACATGATTAAATCAGTAAATAAAATCAGAAATCGTTACAAATTTCTGAGTTCCCCCTTAATTAAGGAATATATATGAAAATTGATTTCCACGTGGTATGATTGATCCTGTTCCTCCACAGTGATCTAGTGTCTTGACAAGTAATTTGTTTTCGAGCGATCTGATGCTTTGAAGTGATCTCTACTTTTTGTTTCCAGCAATTTGCTTTCTGTCAATCTGATACTGGTGATCTGCTAGGTGTTATGTATCTGTTTTCTACTAGATAATTTGTATCCAAGTGATCTGTTGAGTGATCTGGATCTTATCGATCTGCTTCTAGTGATCTGCTTCTATTATCCAAGCTTAGCAATCCTAGTTTTCAACATAACATCTTAAATATCTCTTCAGGTAATGCTTTGGTTAAGATATCAGCTCGATGTACTTCAGTATGTATCTTCTCGATCAACAAATTCTTCATTTCCTTATGATCTCTTATAAAGTGGTGTCTCACATCCACATGTTTATGTAAGATTAGATTCTGTGTAATCGCGATCGCACTCGAGCTGTCACAGAATATAGGTATTTCTTTCACATTAACCTCATAATCTTTGAGCTGCTACTTAAGCCATAGTATCTGGGTACAACAACTTCCAGCGGCCATGTATTCAGCTTCAGTTGTTGATGTAGTCACGGAGGTTTGCTTCTTTGAGAACCATGAGATAAGCTTGTTTCCAAGAAATTGACAGGTTCCCGAAGTAGACTTCTTATTTAGCTTACATCCTGCATATTCTGAATCTGAATAACCAGTTAAATTAAAAATTATCATCTCATGGATACCATAAATCTATGTGGGTTGTTCCTTTGAGATAACGTAGTATCTTCTTAGCTGCTTCCATGTGAGATTCTTTGGGGTTGACCTGGTATCTTGCACAAACTCCAATTGCAAAAGTAATGTCAGGTCGACTAGCATGCTACCCCTGTATTGAGTTTTATTGATTGTTTTGCCCTCTGGATCTGGGTCAATCTTCCCATTGGTTTGCATTGAGATTTTGACAGGTTTACTATCCTTGACTCCAAACTTGATGATCAAGTCTTGTATGTACTTTGCTTGATTTATGAATATACCATCAGATAGCTGCTTAACCTGCAGACCTAAAAATGAAATTCATCTCGCCCATCATGGACATTTGATATTTATTCTTCATCAGATCAGTAAATTTATCACATAAATAACCAGATTGAGATCCAAAAATAATATCATCTACGTAAATTTTCACTAAAAGGATATGTTTATTGACTTTGATGATGAATAATGTTTTGTCAACTGAGCCTTGTCGAAAGCCTGACTCCAGTAGAAAGGTTGACAACGTCTCGTACCAAGCTCTTGGAGCTTGCTTCAAACCATAAACTGATTTTGCCAATCTGTAGACTTTCTGTTCTGGATCTCTTTCTTCAAATCCAGGTGGCTGCTCTACATATACTTCTTCTTCTAGAATGCCATTTAAGAATGCGCTCTTGATATCCATCTGGTATACTTTGAATTATTTGTATGCAGCATATGCCAAGAATAATCTGATGGTTTCCAATCTGGCAACTGGGGCGAATGTTTCATAAAAATCTATACCCTCTTGTTGACTATATCCTTTGGCAACTAATCTGGCTTTGTTTCTCACTACTTCGCCGTTCTCATCTCATTTGTTATTGAATACCCATTTGACACCTATTACTCCTTGGTGTTTAGGTTGATCTATGAGATACCACACTTAATTTCTCTTGAATTCATTGAGCTCCTCTTGCATAGCACTATCCAATCTGCATCTTGTAGTGCTTCATATGTGTCAGCTAGTTTAACGTGAGATAGGTAGAAACTTAGTAGTACGATGTTGGTCCTGAAAGAGCAAGGTTTGGTGTATGGGGGGTGGGGGGGGGGGGGAATACACCAAATACAAACTTTTCAGTTTACTTGACTAATTGCTTAGAGAGTTTAAGCTTCTGTAAGAAGATTGCTCAACTATGACAAACCAGATCGATCACAATCTGTCCAGATTGATACTCTCTTGTTAAAAACACTTAGCAAAGATCAAGAGTGATCTTGTTCTCTTACAGAGCGTTGTGTGCGGAATATGGTGGACTTAGTCAGTGCTCTTAATTAGAAAACCTTTGTAAAACTTAACTGAATATTTAACAGATTGATTAAGAATGCAGATTGTATGGACGTGCTGGTTAGTGAATAAATAACTGAAAGTAAATATGCACAATGTGAATAACACAATTGTTTTACGTGGTTCGGAAAACCCCCTACATCCACGGTCTAATCCAAACTAGATTAGATATCCACTACTAGGATACTCTTCTTCTTTATACTCACTGAGAACGAGCCACAAGTTTCAAACACAATCTGGTTGAAACGCATGCACGAATAAGGGTCATGTCCCTTTACAACTTACAGTATACAACTACAACAAGATATCTTCATGTTAATCCACTAGAAAACTACTAGCTAGCGAAGCTATCTTTTTTCTTCTTCTCGATAAGACATACTTGAATAGAGTGGTGTGATTTTGATCACAAACAGCTTACAACACGATCTGGTATGCATAAACCCTAGAAAAAAACTATTATCTCCTACCCTCTTCACATTAACAATCACAGATCATCACAATCAGAAACCCTAGAAAAAAA
>JAPKLX010000468.1:0-13217 GCA_026898415.1 Leonotis leonurus | reverse complement strand
CACATTAACAATCACAGATCATCACAATCAGAAACCCTAGAAAAAAAAATTCTACAAATCACAAATCGCGGTTGCGCATACATACATACACATATATATTTATTGTTGTCCACGCTACAATTCCCCTTCCATTTCTGAAATTTCGGGCCAGGAACCCTAGATTTGTTTCCTCATCGGCGAATTCAATTCGAAATGGAGATGGACGATAGCTGCGCGGTTTGTGCGGAAAGCTTGGAGTGGGTAGCGTACGGTGCTTGCGGCCGCAAGGATGTTTGCTCTACCTGCGTTGCTCGCCTCCGATTCATTTGCAATGACCACCACTGCTGTATTTGCAAGACCGATACGAACATTGTTTTCGTCACATTGTGCTTACTTAGTGGACCGATGCATCCTTGATTCATTCTTTTTTTTTTAAAGTTTTTGTCTTTACTTCATCGAAACTATAACCCGCTTGTTTTAATATTTTTGTTTAGTCGTAGTTCAACTACCTGAAGCTGCCGTGACCTCATTGTTCTCAGATAATTTCCTTATAATTTGTATCCAACTGCAGAATCTTCATTCTCCTCTTTATCTGCTTATGATGTAGTCATATGCACTGCACCTTTTAACTAGCACATAATTTCGGTGCTGTTAATTTGAGATGAATTTAAGTTGTATGATCTTAGTTTCTTGATAAAAATGGAAGTTGCATAATTTCCCAGCTAGGACATGGAAAAAGAAAATCTTGCTTGACTCCTGTCTTTAGGCTAATATAAAAATTTTAATTTTCTTTTCGGGATGAGAAAGTTTTAGCCTGGCCTTTGATGTTTGCTAACCAGAACTTAGCAATTTACAAGCTTGTAATGCAGTACATAGTACTGTAGGTGGATATGATACATGACTCCGTAGTCTTCACATGCTTTTTAAGATGCATACTCTTTTGCTCATGCTCATCTACTGATTTTACCAGTAAACCTCTATTATATTTGTAATGACTACCTCTTGTAGTTGTTACAAATTCATGCTTGTTACATGCCTAAGTAAGTTCAACTCTGGCATGTCCTTTTAGCATATTCTGCACAATGCTTTTTACATCAATACATCCATATCACTCAGCCTTGCAGTTTTCTGCTTATCTGCTTTTTATGATATTTCCATTATAAAAAGTTGAAAGTTGCTGGTTAGTATGTATGGCAGGCTTGGTAGCATGATATATTTATGCTTTAATTGGACTCTAAGCTGTCCATTTTATTGTTCAGGATGAGGACATTAAAAATGCCATTGAAGATGCAGGTTTTGAGGCAGAAATGCTACCTGAACCAAGTCAATCTCATTCTAAGACACATGGGACCTTTCTAGGTCAGTTCACAATAGGAGTTATGACATGTGCTGCTTGTGTATGTTCTGTAGAAGGGATATTAAGGAAGCTACCTGGCGTGAAAAAAGTTGTAGTTGCCTTAGCTACCTCTTTAGGGGAGGTTGAATATGATCCAACTGTTATCAGTAAGCATGATGTTATCAATGCAATTGAAGATGCTGGTTTTGAAGCTTCATTTGTACAAAGTAATGAGCAGGATAAACTTGTGCTAGGGGTTACAGGAATTGCAACTGAAATGGATGTACAGATGTTAGAAGGAAAGCTATGCACCTTAAGGGGTCTCAGGCAATTTCGTTATGACCAAACATCTAAAGAGTTGGAAATTCATTTTGATCCTGAGCTCCTTAGTTCCAGAACTGTAGTTGACGAGATTGAAAGTAGCAGCTTTGGAAAACCGAGGCTTCTTGTGAAGAACCCTTATAGTAGAATGGCTTCCAAGGATATAGAAGAGTCATCAAAAATGTGTCGGCTGTTCACGGCGAGCTTGTCTCTCAGTGTGAGTTTCTCTAAATTGTCATGATGTTATTTTAATTAATTTTGTAGTTTCAATATTATTTCTCAGTGCTAAAGCATATTAATTTTGGACAGTAGTGTCATTATGAAAAATTACAGCTGATATACTTGTTCACGCATCTATATTTGTCTACTACTTAAGAAGAGCTTGTTGATCTCAAATAACAAGTTTATCATCTGATGTAGTTTTGCTTTTCCGTCGAAATATTATTTGTTGATTATGCCTATTTGTATTTTGCCAGGTCCCCGTCATATTTATGCAATTCATCTGTCCACATATACTATTGTTATATTCTTTATTACTTTGGCGTTGCGGTCCTTTCCAAATGGGCGACTGGCTTAACTGGCTTTGGTCACTGTTATTCAATTTGTTATTGGCAAGAGGTTCTATGTTGCCGCTGGTAGAGCACTCAGCCTGGTGACATTTTAAAAGTACTACTAGGGACAAAAATTCCTACTGATGGTTTGGTTGTTTGGGGTTCAAGTTATGTAAATGAGAGTATGGTCACCAAGGATGCTCGAAACAATGAAGTGAACTCTAAGTCCTTCAAATGGCTTCATGACGTATCCAATTTCTCTAGTTTGCCTGGACAGGGCGTGCAGTGCTTTATATGCGGGAAGAAGATATTGGTGAGCTTTTTACGCCAGTTATATGCATCTCCAGAGAGAGAGAGAACTTTGAAATAATTGAGAACACATGTTCCATTAATGCTGAATTGCTTATGCCAAGGTTGTGTGTGCATATTTAACAGGTTGGTAACAGGAAGCTCATGATGGAAAATTCAGTTAGTATTGCAAATCATGTGGAAAGTTTTGTTGTTGAGTTGGAAGAAAACACCAAGACTGGAGTACTGGTTGCCTATGATAATGACTTGATTGGTGTTCTTGGAGTAGCCGATCCACTAAAGAGAGAAGTTGTTGTTGTTATAGAGGGACTTATGAAAATAGGTGTCAATCCTGTTATGGTGACAGGAGACAATTGGAGAACAGCCAAGGCTGTTGCAAAGGAGGTTACTAACTTGTTCTTTTTCTTCCTTACTCTACCTCGATCATCAATTTCTTTATTCCTATTTTCTGTATGGATCATCTCTTGATAATTTTCTATCCGTAATTAAGTCTTTTCTATTCCTATTGCATTTTTTTTCCATTCTCTTGATCAAGCCATGATCGTGCCACAGGCCATTATGGTGTAGTAACTTGATTAAAGGTGACTGAAGATGGCATGTATCAAGGGTCCTAAGAAGCGTTGTCTATAGGTGAATTTTTTACAAGACCTACGACAACGGTGTTAAGAACCGTTGTCTATGAGCGAATTTTTTTTATATACGACAACGGTTCCAGAAACCCTTGTCTTAGCCGTTGTTGTAAATATTTACGACTACGGTTATATAACCGTTGTCTATGAGCGAGAATATATGACAACACCACTTTCGACAAGCGTTGAGAACAAGCTACGACAAGGGTTAAAAACCCTTGTCTATTAGCGTTTTTGTAGTAGTGAAAAGACAGAATGACTTCTATAGGATGTACTCCTTTACATTTCAAGCCATTCTCAGAATCTGATCTAAAGATCATTTTCTCTATCTGATTCACCTTATATGTTGGTGATCTGGTACAGGCAGAAACAGATCAAGACCTAGCAAACAGAATTGAATCTAAGTGTGTTTCAAGAGAACATCATCAAAACTAAATATTTGTGGGGTTCCCAACATGCGCTCTCTCCATGCATCCTTCTAGACTTCATACGATCTGTGAGGTTCCCAACAATCTGTTCTAGTGGATGATCTTGAATCCACATTCTACGCCTAGACGTCTCCTCTTCTGATATCTCAGGTTCAGGTTCTTTTGTTGGTTCCTCAAATTTTGGATGTGTTGATGAAGTTGTTTGGAATGGATTCTCCATGTCAATCTCCAGGTTGGTATCCAAACTGTTATTGATCTCATTTGATTAATCAGGTTGACTCTGCGCAGGTTCACTGTCTTCAGGATGGACTGGAATGTTCTGATCAGGTTCAATGTGAGTTGTTCCCCCTTGCTGTGTGATGGTCTCAGTTGTAGGTTGAATATCAATCTCTTCGTCTTCTGGTGGATTCCAGATCAAAATGTCTTCTAGTAATATATTTCCGAGCGTCAAATAGTAATCTGGTTGTGAACCTGTTCTTCACCCATTTCCCTGTATTCAAGTATAGATTAGTCAAAAACAATATGAGGTGTTACTTCCACAACATGAGTCTACCTATTGTAAACCCTATAAGTTTTGCTAACATCAGAATATCCTACAAATATTCTAGGTCAGCTTTCCTATCAAAGGTTTTCAATTGGGATTTCCCATTATTGTGAATGTAACACGTACAACCAAAAGCACAAAAATACTTAATCCATTGATTCGGTTGTTCCATATTTCATATGGAGTCATTCCATGTCTGAGAATGATAACCGATTTGTTCTGAGTGTAATATGCAATGTTGATTTCCTCTGCCCAAAACTTTTTTGGTAGGTTAGTTGCATTTATCATGGTGTGTGGTGCCTCTTTTAGCGATTCTTTCCGCCTTTCTACAACTCCATTCTGTTGCGGTGTTCTTGCGGTAGATGTTTGATGTATAATGCCCATCTCATTGCAATATTCTTTGATCTTATGATTAAGAAACTCAGTACCACGATCTGTTCTGATCAGGTAGCTTCTTTTAGACATGATGGTGGTCTCCTTTTGTCGAGTGATCTTCTTGAAGAAATCAGGTAGCTTCTTCAACGTTTCATTTTTCTTAAACAGAAAGATAGCCAATGTGAATCTGGAATAATCATCAATAATAACTAAAGTATACTTTCTACCATTAATACTTAATTGCGTTACTGGACCAAATAAGTCTAGATGTAGAAGTTCGAGTATTATGTTTGATGAGTGAGCTATTTTCTAGGGAAAGATGATTTTGTCTGCTTTCCAGTTTGACAAGCTTCACAAATATGATCTTTATCATACACTTGGTCTGGTAATCATTCGACTAGCTTTTCTCTTGCAATCTTGTTGATAGACTTGAAATTCAGATGACTAAGTCGCTTGTGCCATAACCTTTTGAGTTACAACCAAAGGTTACCTGTGGAACTTGTCTTTCAACATATTCAGATAGCAGGTTCTTGTCGCATGTCATATGCTTTGAGTATTCTCTATCAATTATCCAAACAGAACCTCTTGCTACTTGACTCCTTCTTGAAGTTTTTCCATCCTGCAATTACAAGGACTTAGCGACCCTTTCAATGATTGGGTGCTTGGTTAGTAGCAAATGTTCATTTTGGAACCCAAATCAATTTAGTATTAGAAACCCAGATATAGCAAGTGATCTGTCTCCGTGAGTCATCTGTTCTTGAGATGGCTTTGTAGATAGATGGGTGGTTCCTTTCTACGTTGTCTATGTTAGCCTTCTGCTTTTGGTTCCTATTTGATTTGACATAGTGAGCAGGTTGGCCTTTGACCTGATAGTACCGGTTGTTTCATTCTTGTTTCACTATCATTTTCTGTGGGTGATTCTTCTCATTCTGCAGTTCCACAACTTGATATGGTATCTTTTGCCTTTCGACTGCAAACTTGGTTGATCCTCCAGTATAGCCTAATCCAGTAGTCAATTTGGCTTAGTTCTGCATTTCCATAATCATATTAGCCCGTTCGCTGCTCTTGTTGATCCTACTCATGTTCTCTCTTGTCTTCTATAGTTTCTCCTCAACTACTTCGTTTTTGGCTATCAAATCTTTGACCTTTGAGTTTAGTGAGTAGATCTCCTTTTTGGGAACCCTTCACAATATTTAGTTTTGATGATGTTCTTTCGAAAAACAAACTTAGAATTATTTCTGTTTGTTAGGCTTAACCCATTCTACATGTAACAGATCACTTTAAAGTGAATTTGATAGAGAACAAGTCCATAGACCAGGTTAGATGATGACTTAGAATGTATATGATTATATCCTATAGAAGTCATCTGGTTAGTTGTTCGATGAACCAGATAAGCAGGAGCCTTCAAGCAAACACATGATATGATCAATGGCCACTCAATCTGGTGATGAAGAGATCATTCACAGAGATTACAGCCATGCTTGGGAAATTTTTTTTGACACATATTGATGTTAACCAGATTGATGTTAATTTGTTTACCAGATCATGCAATATGGAGTGAGCTAGCCCATGACCAGATCAAGTTAGTCATCTAACATTCAAATAAATTGTCTAGATGAACTTAGATGACTCCCAACCAGATTGCCACATCAGCAAATCTCATGAAGATGGAAAACATATCATTAGAGATCAAGAAAGGAAGGAGGATCAATTAAAGCTCAAAGAAGGAAAAAAAATCAATCATCATCTGCTTTCCATATATGAAGGAATTGGACAACCTTTCACATAAGGCAAAGAGAAGACTTTATGAGATTCATATCTTTTGATTGACAATCATCATTTATTACAAGCCAATCAAAGCCAACGGTTAGAATTTCAAAATTCTACACCTATAAAAGCTTGGAACCAAGTCTAGAAGAGTAGATACATGCGCATACACAAAGCATACTGACTATCAAACAAGCTGTTACTCTGTTCAAAAATCAACTCACCCATCGAAGCATTCATTGAGGAGATTTCTACATTCCAGATCGAGCTCTAAGCCGTTCGTGATTGAAATCACACCACTTGATTTAAGTCTGTCTTATCGAGAAGAAGAAGGAGGATATCTTTGCTAGCTAGTAGGATTCTAGTGGATTAACGTGAAGATATTATGTAGCAGTTGTAACTGCAAGTTTTAAAGGGACACGACCCTTTTTCATGCATAAGTTTCAATGTGGTTGTGATTAGAACTTGTGGCTCGTTTCTCAGCGAGTATAAAGAAGAGAGTATCCTAGTAGAGGATATCTAATCCGGTTTGGATTGGACCATGGACGTAGGGGGTTTTTCAAACCACGTAAAAACAACTGTGTTATTTACTTTACGCATCTTTACTTTCAGTTTGTTTTATGCACTAACCTATCAATCTGTTAATCTACTTGGTTAAAGTTTTTCTAAATGTTTTCTAATAAAGAGCATAGATTAAGTCTAACATATTCCGCACACACAACGCTTTGTTGGATAACAAGATCACTCTTGCTATCTACTAAGTGTTTATCATGAGAGAGATCTTACTTGGACAGATTAGCTATCGATCTGGTTATCGATCTAGTCAGTCAAACTTAAGCAATCTCTTCACGCGAAAGCTTGATCTCTCTAAGTAATTAGTCAAGTAAACTGAAAAGTTTTTATTTGGTATATTCCCACCCCCTATACACCAAACCTTGCTCTTGTGGGACCAACACTCCTCACCTTTTATTTTAATTTGTTCTTGAAGATCATTTCATTCGAGAGAGAACTTCGTGTTAGCTTCACTTAGTATCTTCAAAGTATCATTGAGCTTGTCATTCTCCTTGATGACATCTTGGAATAGCTTCTTCAAATTTTTGTAATTCTTGAGCATCTCATTGATCTCTTCCCAAGAGACTTCAACTTCATCTTCATCACAAGAATCATATACATGTTTGTTAGATGAAGTAGAAATATGTGAATTTACCTCCTTCTGGTCGAGGCCATTGTCAAATCCCATGTAACATTCATCCCACTCTTCATCTTGATCTTTTGCAATGAATGCTTCATCGTTCTCTGATGAGCTATTTGAAAAATGACTCGAGCTTGACTCTTCTTCAGCTAGCATGGCATTGCGTTGAGCCTTGAATTTGCGATCTCTTTTTCACTCTTAGTTCCTCTCTCTAACTCTTAGATAAGTCGGGACAATCGGTCTTGAAGTGACTTGTTCTGCCACAACGATAACAAGTATAGTTAGTAGAATTAGAAGATTAATTGGAAAATTTTACCTCAGATTTATTCTCAGATCGATCTTGGTCAATACTCTTCTGGTAGCGATTTTTCTTGTTATCATTGTAGAATCTTCGATACTTCCTCGATCTGGTCTCCAGTTTCTCCAATCTCTTTGCAATCATAGCAAATTCCGTAAGCATTTTGTCACTTAAACTTTCTTCCTCTATAGCTGGTGCAATTGGTTCCTCAGCTGGAATTTTGGCTTTGAAAGCTACCTCCTTTTCTTTCTTAGAGTTTCTTTCTCCCTTCTTGCTGGATGAGTAATTTGTTCCATATATTCTCTTCATATCTTACTCGTGACCAGCTAGATGATCAAACAAAGCTTCAGTGGTGAGAGTGTTGAAGTCAGCTCTTAGAGGCTGCATCGCTGCATATATTTCCTAGCTAGGTGGCAGTGCCCTGATGATTTTGAGATTTTTCTCTCTCTGAGTATTTTTATCCTTCTTGAAGACAGATATCTCCAGTAAGATCTAAGTAAACCAGGTCTTCATTTGATCAATGGATTCTCCAGGTCGCATCTTAAATTCATCAAATTTGTTGCAAGTCATCGAAAGTTTGTTTTCGATCATGGCTTCTGATCCAAGACTGAGTTCTCGCAGCTTCCCACATCTCTTTAACTGTATCCAAATCTTGAATTTTTGCTAAATGAACTCCTTTGACTGTGCTGGAAATGATTCTTTTTGCGAAATCATCTAAGTTAGCTTCACGTCGTTCTTTAGCATTATTCTTTCTGGGATCTTTGAGTACATGCTCTGTTACTACTCCAATGTCACCTACACGGGTCTTTTCTTTATATATAGTCAGTGGACCTTCTTCTATCACTTTCCACATCAAGCAGTGATGAGCTTTCAGACAAGTCTTAATTCTGAAACTTTATTCTCTGTATCCTCGGATAGAGAACTTCTCGCAAGCCCTAATAATAGAAGATTCTATAGTGACAGATAATATTCTCGTGAATGAAAATAGATTTTCCTAGATCTATTCAAGTTGACCACGCAGGTATTAACCTTGTGATGCAGTTACAGTGGTCAGTTGAACCACCGAAAGAGCAAGGTTTGGTGTGTGGATGGCGGGGGGGGGGGGGGCCCACAACAAATACCAACTTTTCTGTTTACTTGGTAGATTAACTAGAAAGATTAAGCTTTCTCGAAGGGAGATTGCTTGAGTTGGCAGATGATCTGTCCAGATAAGCTCTCTCTTGTGAATTACGCAAGTAAGAAAACAAAAGTGATCTTGTGTCTTAAGGTGTGTAGTGTGCGAAATATGGTGGACTTAGTTTGTTGCTCTTATATGAAAACTTTGTGAACACTTAGTCAAATATATTAAGAGTTGATTAAATCAATGCAAGTTTTACGTGCAAGTGAAGGGTTAGTGAATAAAATAACTGAAAGATAAAATGCGTAAAGTAAATAACACATTTGTTTTTACGTGGTCTGGGAAACCCCCTACGTCCATGGTCCAATCAAACTAGATTGGATATCCATTACTAGGATAAACTATCTTCTTTAAACTCGCTGAGAACGAGCCACAAGTTCTAATCAAAACTAGACAAGAACTTGTGCACGAATAGGGTCTTGTCGCTTACAACTTGAAGATAAATCTGGTACAATACCTCCACGTTAATCCACATACAAAACTACTAAGCTAGCGAAGATATCAACTTTCTTTCTCGATAAGACATAATTGAATCGAGGTTGGGTGTGAAATAAATTCACGAACAATTTTGAACAATTCTGGAATGAGAAATCTTCGTCGTTGGATCCTTCGATGTTGCGTAGACTTCTCGACAGCGTTTCTGCACTTTAGAATTTGATGATGATCGCGCATATGAAGTGTTATTTTCTAGATGTTATTCGCAAATTTTATAGGCTCAGAATTTGAATTCTGACCGGTGGGTTTGATTGACGTGAATTAAATGTTGATTACCAATCATGGTTTTGAATCCCTAATTGATCCTCTTGCCATGTAGAGAAAGATTTAATGAGATCTCTTTGATTATGGTAACAGATAGCTGATTGATCTCTTTCCATCTTTGAGCTTTGATTAATTCTCCTTCCTTCTTTGAAAATCCTGGTGACGTGACATAAGGTGGGATTCTCTTTAAGTTCTTTGGGTGACGCATTGTATACCTAGATGACTTAGAGAATATCAGATGACTATGCTAAATTTCAGATGACTCATTGTATATCCGAAGATTACATAATATCTAATATTTAAGGGACATGTTCACTCTCCATGCTAGTCAGGTCAGGTTCACTACCAACGAGGTGGTCTGGTCCAACTTTCCTCCTTAAGTTGATAAGAACAACTGGGTGTAGAGCAAGTCAGGTCTAGGTTGAGTGACCTTATCAGGTTGTCTGCTTGCATCAGGTTAGCTGGTCTGCATCAGAAGACTATCTAGAACAAAAAACTTCCTATAGGAAAAAATACTTAACGTATTTTGGTCTTTTACATTTTAGTCATCAACTAACCTGTTCTAATTAAGAGGTTGGCTTTCTATAGATAAGACTTTATAACTTAGTATTTTCTTTACAATATGCCAAAATAAAGACAGGTTTGCTCCCCATCAGGTTCACTTATGAATTAAGTGATCTCCCTGTTACAATTTGAGCAGGCTTGGTCTAACAAGCACGACATAAAATAAATCTAAATGTTGTTTCGAAAGACCATCATCAAAACAAAATATTGTGAGAGTTCCCAACAACACGGATTCTATACAATTTATATACCATCAAGGATTGAAAAGTAAAAACAAACATTTTTCACTCTCATCTTTCCTAATTATATGCTTAATTAATGGAGTAACCAACAAAATCTTGACTATACATTTATTCAATAAAATCTACTCCCTATGTAATAATTATATTATTGACCAATTAATTATGTGATTGCTAATATATTTGTACTATAATTTTTTGTGCGTCATTTTAGTTATCAACTTTTCAATATTTATGCATTATTTAATTATGAAATAAGCACTAACTATCAAGTATTTACGCATGGAAATTTACCGGTACAAAAATTTTTTATAAAAAGAAACATACAAATATAACTATACAAAAGAATTATAAGATTTTTGTTTAATAATTATAAAAATTAATTGTAGCAAGAGAAATCTAAAACATATAAACATAAGCAACACACTTCAATAAACAATAACTATGCATAGCTCACCCTTCGGCTATACTTAATGTAAGCAATGGGTATAAACAAATTAAGCAAGAAACCTATATAAAATAAGCAACTTGTATATTACATTGAGGTAGATCTATTATATATTGCTTCAAACAAAAGCCAATATTGCTTGCATCTTGTTTCAATATTTCTATAGTTCGTTAATACAATGCATTGCTTCAAACAAAAGTAGATATTGTTTATTTCTTTCTTTTTTACTGCAAAAACGAATTAATGAAGTAACAATTAAAGCACACGCCTAATAAAAAGATTAAAAAACAGTACATGCAAAAATAAATCTAGAAGGAAATAATAATGGAGTATGATGATAAATAATAATAAAGTTTACCAAAATAATGAGAGGAAAATATAAAAATTCAAATTCAAAATAAAACGTAAAAGAATTCAATTCGTATTTTGATATATTCATTAATTTTATACAAGTGACTATTTCAAATTTAAGAAGATTGCCATTATAACCTTTCACATATAATTAGAGATTAAAAAATAAAAATTTCATTAAAATATCATATTCAACATACAAATTCGTAGAAATGTCATAAATTTATAAAATTCTATTTAATACACGAATGATAATTTAGAATACTAATTATCTTTAACTTCAACTCAATCCCATAATATGTGTCAGGATCCCGATAGTAATAGAGTAATTATCATCATAAACCTGCAGAAAAAAAGAAAATTATATAAGAAAAATCATAATATCAAATATACACTAATAAATATTTAGAATAATATAATATATCACTTTATGAGAAAACAATTACTTTACAAAATTACATGCTCCATCGTCCTACTTAAGCGAACATGTACAAATCATTAAGCAAATATGAGCTTCCACTTTTAGTCGGTGCAAGAAGAAATTGTAGTTTATGACAAAGAAACTGTAACTTCTAAAAATAAGAACCATAATTATTATTATGCAAAGAAAATTAATAAACCATCAAGAAAGCTAGCTGAAACTTAATTTATGCAAAGAAAATTAATAAACCATCAAGAAAGCTAGCTGAAACTTACTTGTGTCCGTCTGGAGATAAATAACCTTCGTTCTCAAATCAAAATTAAGAACCTGCAGACAATTCAAATCCATATATTAAAATATTATACATTAATCGAATTTATACGAACTACAAACGTTGTAAATATAACTAGATAAGTAAAATTATAACTAGAAATAATGTCACGCCCCGTCCTCCGCCCTTGCGACAAAGTCCGGGTGCGCGACTATAGAATAGATAAATAAAGATAAAGTGGAACCTTGAAAGCTTTGACTGAAACGAAAGATACTTCGATAACTGAGTTCAGTTCAGACAAAGAGTTAATTTACATAATTGGCACCTACGCCAGAACATACAAATGGAACTTCTTGCAGCGGAATAAGGATCAACATAAGTCTACGTGTATGAAGACACGTAGACACCCAAGACTTAATATAAGACCGACAAGCCCGCCATAGCATCTCCCTTCATCACGTCTCAACCTGCACATTTATAAATACATGCAGGGCTGAGTACAAACGTACTCAGTAGGCACATGTCAAATTGCATACATACATATATAATTGTCAATGTCGTAAGAGTGAAACATAGGGATTTTGTCTTTAAAAACACCTATGTTCACTAAATTCCTTTTTTGAAAGATCCTGAGTTCGACAGCTGTCTAAGTTCTTTAGTATTACGCCATATTTGTTCTTTATGGTACCGAGAAGGTGGCCACCTTCTACGGACACCTGACCGGCCAACCCGCTAAGATGATTCACGGTCCTTTAACCGGCCAACCCTTTCGATGACTCACGGTTACTTGTGTACACTAGTTCGAGTAGGGTTGCCTGCCCACTGGAACCCGAATTCGATTTTCATAATTAGAACTTTTAACCAGATAGGCTTCATACAAAACATAAATCATTTCGGCAAGACAATACTTTGAAACATATTTCTCAAGTTGAAATCCTTTCGAAAACAACATAAATAGCATACGGGCACACATAATTTTCTTTGTAATAGAAATCCTACTTGGAAAGTTTTGATTTGCACTTTCTTTGGTCTCGAAACGCGAGGTAGATCTCTCGTAAGAACCTTTAAAAATCTCGTATAAGTTAAAATGCCCTTAGTGCATTTGAACATTTAATCGTAAAAATATATATTTTTCTCGGTTCTTGTTTCGACCCGTTAATTGAGATATTGATACTTCAGATCAATATTATCTATAAGGTGTTGAATCCTCAATTCAATTACTCCGGTAATTGCCTTTAAGTGTAATAAGTGTATTAAC
>JAPKLX010000334.1:223485-245922 GCA_026898415.1 Leonotis leonurus | reverse complement strand
TGTTTCCTATCTAGATAAGTGAGATCCACCTATTCATGAAAGCAAGATCTTTAAGTTACATAAGAGTAAGACACATGTTACATGAATATTTACATGAGTGACACCTAAAGGATGAGGTGTCTTCTTGGGAACTTGCTTTGCTTGCATGTGAGACACCTAAGTGTTTAGGTGGCATCTTCTTTGTCTCTTGGAATTTGTAACTTGGAGAGTTTGTTCAAGATGATCCGCTCCTTTTTCCGTGCTTTGTCTTTATTAGGCTCCTTTGTCTCTTTGTGCTCTTTACTTGTTCCTTCTTGAAGAGAGATAGAGGAAGATGATGTCTTCGCTATTGGCTCAAGACTAAATGACGTGTAGGTCAACTCTTCAAATTCTTCATACGGAATGGCTTTGTTGGCACAACATATATGAACATATAGCTCCCTTTTCTCCATGAAATTTCTTAGAACGTGACCAGCAATAGTCTTCCATTTACGGCACATAGGAATAGGGTAGAGTCCTCCATTTTGATTGGAATAAGGGCGATGACATATGAGTACCAGGTGTGGATAAGAGATTTGATCTTCAACCTCAATCAGCTCCTTATATAAAAGATATAACCATTCTTCCACAGATTTATACCATGTAAGAAATGTCCATAGAAGGGTAGTATCATTTTCACTATCACAAAAGAATGCTACCATGGCTTCTATATCAATTTCAAGAACATGATTATAAAGGGAAGACAAACACCATAGATACCAAAAATAGTTTTCAGTAACAATGGTTTCTTGGTCGACTTGGATTACTACTAGAAAAGGTTTGACGAGATCAAAACATGCCCGTTCAAATGACGCTTTTACATCTAAGACATATAGAGATAAGTATTTGAACAGGTTATCTTTAGCAAAGAGTCTAATGGACTTGACGGAGTCAAAAGGTTTATTGGAAGGAGGAAATGTGAGGTCTGGAGGTTTTAATGGTTTTGGAGGATTTTCGATAAATGGTTTTTTCCCTTTCCCTCCTACAATGACGTAAGACCTTTTTAACCTCTTATTGACCATGAAGATGACGGGAAGGACCTTAGAGGAAGATATCAGGTGAAGTAAGGGTTTTCTAGAAAGATAATCAGGAACAACATTTTCTTTACCTTTGATGTGTTGAACCTCGAACTGGTACTTGGAAAACCAATCCTTCAGGCGGAGGAGTTGCTTTTCTGGAACACCTTTGTTTTTTAATTCCATTATCGCCGGGAAAGATGTATTATCTAACTGCACAATGAACTTATGGCCGACCAAATGAAATTCAAATTTTTTGATTCCATTTTTGACAGCCAAGATTTCTTTGTAGACAGCATGATAATGTTTCTCCGAGTCTTTGAAACAGCCACTGGCATGTGCGCAATAGTGCATCCTTCCTTCTGCTTTTTCTAAGAGCATGGCTCCCCAATATTCATCACTGGCATCAGTTTGAAGAACTCTTTGGCCTTCTCCTGGAATTCTCAAGGGAGGAAGAGTTTTACAAGTCTCTTTGAGATGTTTCACTGCATCAGTTTGGCTTCTTCCCCAAGGAGGAGCATCTTTTTTGAGGAGCTTAGACAGTAGACTGGTATGGCGAGAGCTGTTCGGGATGAAATCTTTAACATAATTCACAATTCCAAGGAACTGTTGAATTTGTTTGACAGATAGCTTTTCATCGGGAAACTTTTGTAACTCTTCGGCAATATGTGGGGCTGGTTGAAAGGTTCCTTCGGATATTTTCATTCCCAGAAAATCTATGCTGGTTTGGCCTATAGTACTCTTCCTTTCAGATAACATTACTCCATACTCTTGAACTATGGCAAGGAACTTTTTGAGTAAGATATGATGATCTGCTTTGGTTGGAGAATAGAGCAGGATATCATCAATGTAGACAAGGGTAGAGTACAGTATGGGCTCAAAGATTTTTCTCATGGCTTTTTGGAAGAGAGAAGGAGCTACCTTTAGACCGAATGGCATAACAGTCCATTGATATTGGGCTGAGGGAATACAAAAGGCAGTTTTGTATCTATCCTTAGGATCAATTCCTAATTGCCAGAAACCTGATTTAAGGTCAAATTTGGAAAAGATTCGGGCTTTGGATAGGTGAGCAAAAAGCATTTGGGTTCTAGGTAGAGGGAATTTATCATCAAGGAGATAGAAATTCAAGGGTTTATAGTCAATGACTAACCTCTTCTTCCCTCTAATTTGCTCAGCTCGGTTGTTGACATAAAATGCTTGACATGCCCAGTTGGATTTGGTTGGCTCGATGAGGCCGAGAGCAAGGAGTTGATTACACTCTTGTCGGGCTAATGCCAATTCGTCGGGATTCATTCCAGGATGTGTAGCTTTAGTGGAGTTGATATCCTCATTCTTTTTGAACGGCAGTTGTATGAAAAACTGCGGATTCTTCCAAAGAGGAGAAGGATGTTTGAACTCAGCATGCGAATCAGCGCAACTTTTGGATAGCTCGTTGGAGAGTTGATGGTAATCCTCCGACGTTTCTTGCAATGAGAATAACTTTTGCACTGAAGTATATGCTTGGAAGCTTCTTTTATACTTCACTCCACGGGGCAGTATCTGCAGATGTTGAGCCTTGAAGAACATATCAAAACCCATCAAGAGATCGTGGCCGTTGAGTTTGCTCCCAATCACCTTGATCCAGACAGTGCATTCTGGAAAGAGCTGGATTCCAATTGGGTGCTTGGAAATCAATGAAGTATGGAATGTTTGGCCATCAGCAGCGTAGAAATACTCATGATGAGTATCCCACATCTCTTTGGGAAGTATATCCGGATTCATCATGGTTCTTCGAGCTCCTGTATCCAAGACTCCAATGACTCGGATAGGCTTATCATACTTGGTCTGTAATATCTTCACTTCAAGATGTGGAGATGGTAAGCCTTCTCGAACCATCATGTTTGTTTTCAGTGAAGGTTGAGGTTGGATCATGAGAATGGGCACTTCGTCATCTGAAAATTCTTCGCTGGATGTGGTTGCCTCATCTGTAGAAGATTCTTGTAATATGAAGGCTGTTTCTTGATCTTGCTCTTCTTGCTCCGAGAATAGCGATTCTACATCGGCGTCATCATGATCAACTTCGTGTGAAAGGAAAGCTTGGGAAGCTAACTTGGAGGCTTTGTTCTGCTTGTTGGGACAATTTTTTGCAAAATGTCCCTCTCTATTGCAAAGATAGCACCGATTGGTTTTCTTCTTTCTGAATGGCTTGCGTCTGAAGAATCTGTATTTCTTCTTGCGTTCTTTCTTGAGGAATTTTTTCTTTTCTTTCTTCTTTGAGGGCGAGCACTTGCATTCTTTATCTTTGCATTTGATCTCCAAGTAAGACTTGTCACATACGGATTTGGGGATCTTTCGCCTTTCGAGCATTTCTTTGAAAAGATGTTGCTGTTCGCAAAGCTTGTCGAGAGCAGCGAGACATATTTGATGGATTTGCCCCATGCTGATATGTGAGATATCCTTCTTTGTAGCTTGAATTGTTCTGGCCATCTCAGGTTGCAACTCTTTGGGTAGAGATGCAAGATAGACATTCTTTAAGTTGGGGTCGTTGTATCCATTCAAGCAATAGAATCTTTCGGACATCCTTTTAAAATGCCAGTCAAGATCCTTCTTTGATAGAGAGCAGCATCTCATGGAGAAGTATTCTTGAGATATGACTTTGGTGTAGAGAGATAGATCACCAATAAATTCTCGATGAATTTCTCCCAGGGCTTCTCCGGGGGTTGGAGCACTAAGCATTTGGCGTTGACGATATTCCCCAAGGCTCAGAAACCATTCTCTGAGGGTCCCTAAGAATCTGGAAGTGAATTCTTTAAGGACTTGTCTCAATTCAGCATCTTCCCGGTTGAGCTGATTGTCGATCCATGCAGCAAAAGTGTGCATTCTGTCACGCCTTTTATGGATTGGGATATCGTCAAAAGTGAACCAGGGCCCACTTGTGAACTTGGGTGTTCGTCCTTCATTAGGCTGAGTGACATATGGAGCTGTAGAAGACTCGGGCTCAGAGTCTTCGGAGACTGGCTCGGTAAAAGACTGGCTATAGCCTGGTTCATCTCTGTCCGCCATGAGGATGGAAGATATGTCTGCAAATCTTTCTTCTTCATCTGAGGTTGTCATGGAACTATTTGAAGAGGTTGAAGATTTGTCAGTGCTTCTTCTCCTTGAAGAACTTTCCACCAAAAGTGTTTCAGCAGGTGCAGTGCTTATTTCTGGATCGTCATGTCCTCGAGCTTCCTTCTTTTTACTCCTCTTAGGAACGTCTAGAGGAATACTTGATATCATACCAAAATATTTAGAATATTCTGGCGTGTCTGGTTGCGTGTGGATGAAGCTTGGAGGTGACATGAAAAGAGATCTTCCTTGAAGTTTATCCTCTTCAATTCTCTGCAGCTCCCTTTTGAGCTTTCGGATTTCAGCTTCCTTTTGAGAAAACTCGGCTCCGAATTGTCTTTTGGAGATGAGACTTTGGAGTTCTTCATCTAGTTGAGTGATTCTCCGAGACAACTTTTGCTCGATTTGTTGGAGTTGTACTTCGATGGAACTTACTTTGACAGTAGAATCCTGCACCTTTTCAAGTATTTGGGACACCTTTGAATCAATCGAGCAGAGTGATCTGTTTTGTGCCACCGCGTTGGTTGTATGCCAATTTAAGACTTCTTCTCCTTGGGATAAGGATTTCCTTTGGCCTCCAGATTCTATAACGGGACTTTGTATGTAAGGCCGAGAGAAGATATTATTGACTTGATCTTCTTTTTTAGACAACGGAGGAAATTCCGCCTCATATCCTCCCATCATTAAACATGATTGAGGGGAAGAATAGAATGACGGTTGGTCTGGTTCATCATCATCGGGGTTGAATTCGTCCTCCTCTTCATAGTCATCATCGTCACTGGAATCTTCATCTTGGCACGTGCACCTTGGATCACACATAGATGGGTCTGTGTCCCATATAAAGTGTCCATCAATCCTATCGGTATAGGATATGCTTCCGTCTGGAGAGAAACTGGATACGGGTATATGGAAACCTTTAAAGTAGGTTTCTCTTACACCTTGAACTGGAGTAACCATCAACTGGAACATCGGGTTGGATGGACCTTCTTCCTTCATAGGCTTGAAGATTGTCTTTGTCTTTCCATCGCTGGTTCTTTGAAATTTGAAATCTGTTGATTGAACAGTCTCTACCTTTTGATGTAGAGATTCATAGTTGGTTATCCATTCTGTTGGGACCAGCTTCTCGAGATCTTTCCTACTGATTTGTCGAGGAACTTGGACAATAGTAGGAATTTCATTTTTTGCTTCTGCGAGGATCATCAGGGCATCTGAGGAGCCTTGATTTTTGAGATCAAGACTATGATTTTGTAGCCTGTAGACTATTTGATGGTGTAGGGTCGCCATGAAGCAATCTGGATTTTGTTCGGCACCTGTTATCTGGATTTGAACCTTGAAGGTAGATTCGAGTGATGCGTCTTGTAGGGACAACGCAAAATTTGGAAAGAATGTAACGACTACACTTCCCGCATTTAGCGTTGTAAGAACAGTACCTATTACAGCATGCTCATAGTGAAGATAACGAGTATCTAAGAGAGCTATGCGTGCTGTAACAGGAAGACCTTTTCTTCCATTGTAAGAAAGAACAAGTCTTACTGCTCCGAGATGGAGATGAGTGTATCCTTCTTTTTTCCAGGCCTCGATGTACTCCTGTGGAATGCTTAGAGTTACATATTGCTCCTGGGTTGTGGCTGGAAGTCCGCACTGATCCATCTTGGAGGACTGCACATATTCCCTTAAAGGAGGATTCTTTGAGGAAATAAGGGACCTTATACTTTTGGTCAGGCTTCCATATTTTCTGTAGATGTTATATGGGCTAACAAGGGGAGGAACTGTTTTTTCTACGATAGCATCACTGGGTATTGTGGTGTATTCTATAAGGTGTTCTATTTTAGATGTAAACTGTTTAGGTAATGAAAGGGCTGAAGATTGGGTTAGTATACGCTGAGTGAGTGTTGAGGGGGATTCCATAGCTGGATGAGGTTTCCGACTCCCTACTCGCCGAGCAAGACAACAACAGGGCACTTATGTTCTCCCGCCGCCAAGACCGCGAGCGATCCGGCTCTGATACCACAGGGGGTCCGGGAGCCCCTTAGACTCGTACCCTCAAGGCGAATATCAGATAATAAGGACATTATAGTCAAGGCTCATCAGTTTCACATAACAGTACCTATTACAACATGCTCATAGTGAAGATAACAAGTATCTAAGAGAGCTATGCGTGCTGTAACAGGAAGACCTTCTCTTCCATTGTAGGAAAGAACAAGTCTTACTGCTCTGAGGTGGAGATGAGTGTATCCTTCTTTTTTCCAGGCCTCGATATACTCCTGTGGAATTATTAGAGTTACATATTGCTCCTGGGCTGTGGCTGGAAGTCTACTCTGGTCCATCTTGGAGGACTGCACATATTCCCTTTGAGGAGGATCTTTTGTGGAGATAAGGGACTTTATACTTTTGGTTAGACTTTCATATTTTCAGTAGATATTATATGAGCTAACAAGGAGAGGAACTGTTTTTTCAACGATAGCATCACTGGGTATTGTGGTGTATTCTATAAGGTGTTCTATTTTAAAGGTAAACTGTTTAGGTATTAGAAAGGGCTAAAGATTAGGTTAGTATATGCTGAGTGAGTGTGGAGGGGGATTCCATAGCTGGATGAGAGCTCCACTCCCTACTCACCAAGCAAGACAACAACAAGGCACTTATATTCTCCCACCGCTATGACCGAGTCTGATATGGCTCTGATACCACGAGTGGTCTGGGAGCCCGTGGTTCATAGATCCTCAACCTAAGGAATTCACACCTGGCCCGAAGCCATGACATAAGGAATGAGAGATGACCTATCTGGGGACCCAAGACATCGCTTTAGTCTTCTAGCCAGAGGGGAGGACGAATTCAGCCACTGCCTGCTCCCGAGAAAATGGGTTGCACCATGACTATTTGAGAGATGAAAATGGATCAAGTTACAAAAATCGTGTACTTTGCAAGGAAGTCTTCTCTGAAATGCTTAGAGATCCTTTCATAGAAGGAATTGACCTTTGTTCGGATAGGTGGTATACCTAATTAATGAATTACTAATTAGTTAAGGTTATCACTTGATATATTCGATATATATAGTGTTCGTTGCCCAATCCTTATTTATTTTGTCTGATGTTAGCCTATCCCTGTGTTGTTGATCGGTATCCCCCAAGATCTGAAGAGGCTGCTTGCTTCAGAGGTTAAACAGCTTTTCAGCTGCTATAAGGTGATTCCCTTTTATTCAAGTAGGGGGTATTCCCCGACAGGAAACAAAACCTTTATTCATTCCAGGGCGCCAAAGTGCTACTTAGTGAGTGGGTGCTTCAGAGGTTAGACTATTTTTTAGCTATATGAGGCTTTCCCACGGCTTTAGGCAAGTTGGTTTCGTCGACTCCGACCCTTTTGGATACAGAGTTTCTCGTTAGTTGCCTTTCGTGGGGGTACTTTCGCAGCTTTCATCAGATTTGGCGGGTTGCTGCTTTTGTCACAGTTATCTGGGTGATTTGGTCTGCGAGAAATAGGTTCTTATTTGACAGTATCACACCAAATTTACACATGGCCGCATCGTTTGTTTGGGTGGTGCTTCGGGAAGCTAACTCATTTGACATCAGATCCATGATCAATTCACAGACTGATCTGCTTAAACTTCGGGCATTGGGGTTAAAGGGAAACCACGCAAAGCGCTCCAGTGATCCACTTTATTCAATGGAAACCTCCACCTCCAGGGTGGATTAAAGACAATATGGATGGTAGCTCACGGGGTTCTCCGGGTCCCTCCTCATGCGGTAGCATCTTTCGTAATTGCAGGGGTGAGAGTGCAGTCTCTGGTAGGACCTCGCGGGAAATAGACTTGGAGTTTCCAGTTGGATTCCATTCAAATACTTACCTCTTATTAAATTAAAGCCTTCCAAACCATTTCTTTCAGTTGAGCATTCTTTATCTCCATGTAGGTAGAGCTACTTCGTGTCTTAAAATATGATGGTTCCTTTGGCTTTGACTTCGTAACCTGGATGGAATCCAAACACAAGCTCTAATCGATAAATCATTTGTCCGTCTAGTGGGTGCGTAGGTTCAATGGATCTCCTGGTCTCCACTCTATCTATGAAAGGGAAAAAGCCTCGGCACTTCTCTGAAGTGACGATTAGAACAAGAAGGAATAGATTCGACGACACCTACTAGTGGGCAATATCCATTCGACGACGACGACACCCTGCCTCTCTTTCCTCCTTTCCTCTTCTACCAAATAAATATCTAGGTAGTTAGATATTGAACGATCAGTCCGATATTTTCTCTATCGAGTAAGCTACTCCGTTCAGGAACAAAATTTCATCCAAAGGTCTTCTGCTCTTATTGATTTTGCTTTAGACTTACAAACCATCCTGCTGGTCTATTTTTCAGTCGAATATGACCCCGCCGTCCTAGCTTCAGTTTATTAATACGAAAGGATGTCGGTAGCTTCGAATTGAGAGTTCCTTGTTCTAGATCAATAGCATAGATCGACATGTCACTCTTATTCATAACCATTTAGCATAGGAGTGGGATCGGCGCTCGCCTTTC
The DNA here is from genome assembly GCA_026898415.1 of Leonotis leonurus. Taxonomy (NCBI): domain Eukaryota; kingdom Viridiplantae; phylum Streptophyta; class Magnoliopsida; order Lamiales; family Lamiaceae; genus Leonotis; species Leonotis leonurus. The sequence goes on along the minus strand of JAPKLX010000334.1, from coordinate 237,289 downwards.
TTTTATAGGTAGCTACGGACAAAAAGAAGTAGTAAAAATCTTGTTATTTTTGCATTACTTCTTTTCTTTTTCTACTTTCTCTTTCGTTTTTATGCTTTGGCTTTGAGAAAAGAAAGAAGCACGGGCTTCCGCTTGTATATATTTGCATTATCTCTCTTAGGCTCTTGGATTTTTTTTATATACTTTTCCAACGTAGTTCCAAATTTAATGACCGGCTTATTCCCATTCCTGTCAGTCTTGAGTGTAGGACCGCAAGTGGGTGATGTCGGCACATCAAGCTCGGAGGAGCGAGAAATTCTGCAGGGGGTCCCTATTAAAAATTTGGGTATAGATGCCTGGGATGCAGTAGGCTCCCCTTTCTATTTTGCCGGGGTGGTTCACATCCCTAGTGAAATAGAGGATCCACTCACAATAGAAAGGTTATCCTCTTTTAAACACTTCTTGATCAATTTGCGATATGATTTTTGTGGTTGGGTTATACTGCCAGGCTATACCGAATCCCAATGGGAATTGGACTGCACTCTTGTAAAAGCACTACCGGCTAAATTCAACTCGATGCTTAGTCAAGAGCGCGCCAAGTTTTATATCCGCTAACCTAATGTCCAAGTTCCCAAGAAATCATTTTTTTCCGGTATGTAGCTCTGCGAGCAAGGAGCGAAAGAACGAAGTGTGCTGTGTTGATGTCCGAATTTGAACCTATTTTTTATTAGTTCGCTAGTTTCTTTGATTCTACTTGGTCTTCCTTTTCCATTTTCTTCCAATAGTTCGACCTATCCAGAAAAATTATCGGCCTACGAATGTGGTTTCTATCCTTCTGTTGATGCCATAAGTCGTTTTGATATATGATTTATCTTGTTTCCATTTTATTTATTATTCCTGATTCGGAAGTCACCTTTTCCTCTCCTTGGGTAGTACCTCCCATCTTCTGGCCACTACTCTCGATCTAAGCCCCAGTACCAGTACTCATTCAACTTTCAAACTCCTAACCACTCTTAAAGAGGCTCTAGCTCAGTATCCAAACCATAGCATACAATGCCTATTAGTCAACACGAATCCCGGGCAGGATCATCGGATTGGTCCTTTAACAATTGGTCCATTCATTAGCAAGTAGTGTTAGAGATAGATGACCATTCTTCGTGCGCCGTTAGCAAAAGAAGCTATCCCAACGAGTCAACCGTACGTTGGCAGAGTGCAATGCTTTCTTTCTCGATCTAGGAGTGGTGGTTAGACCAACAAGAAAGGAGTGCGCTAGATGAATGGGGGCTGTGGGGAGCTTGACTCCATCATTTAGGGATAGCCTTCTGTTGTCATAAGATGATCTTTTCCTTCTAACTAGTAACTGGTGAATCGGCCTTGCTCTTAGGCTCCTTATGAATATAATAATAGTAGTTCTTTCTGTTGAATACATGAATACGGCTTCATACTCTTATAGACATGAATTAGATCCTCATAGCGAAGGCAAGGCGGTGCTAGTATAAGAGTGAGTAGAGCCAGTCGGAGGTGGCCATTTCATAGTTGGCAGGGGCGGACGACTCAGTAGGACTTTTCTTTATCCACATAGTCAGGGCTAATGGCCGTAGGAGTTTTAGCTTTTCACCTTCACCTTCGGAGTTGTTGGGAACCCTAAAGTATTTTAGTTTTGATGATGATCTCTCGAAACACACTTAGTTCTTTTTGGGAGTTAAATTGTTCTACGTGTTAATAGATCACTCATATAAAGTGAATTCTGATAGAGAACAGATTAGGAGATGACTTAGCATGTAAAGGATTTATTCCTATAGAAGTCATTTCCAGAATAGTATAGGATGAAGATCAAGACTTTTCACGAAGAAGAAATCGATCTGTTGTCAACCAGATCACCAACCAAATTGATGTCCACAGCCAAGAACCAGATCGATAGAGTCATCAAACCACCTGATGACATCATCCTACACATCATATCCTCCTGCCACGTCAAGATTGAAGTCCATCCAATAGGGATTGGGAAGAGAATCTACGATTGACACAATGAAGGAAAGTAACCGTTAGCGATCTGCTTTTCATACTTAGAGGATTGAGTCAACGTTTCTACAAGGCAAGAACAGATATGATGGATATCATTGATTGGCAATATTCGATCAATCAACAAACGGCTAGAATTTTAAATTCAATGCCTATATATATATGAAGTTCAAGATCTGGAAGAAAAAAAAATGCGCGAGCTACATTGATAACATACTCTCAAGCAATCAATCTGTGAGCCAGACTAAGAGCTTCAAACTACCTTTGATTCTAAATCACACCAACTCAACCTCAATTCAAGTCTATCTTATCGAGAGGAAGGAGATCACCCTGCTAGCTAGTAGATTTCTAGTGGTAACGTAGAGGTAATCTGTTGTAAAGGGACACGACCCTTACTTCGTGCATAAGTATCTCTCTAGCTTTGATTGATACTTGTGACTCGTTCTCCACGAGTATAAAGAAGCAGAATATCCTAGTAGTGGATAATCTGGTCTAGTTTTGACCAGATCGTGGACGTAGGGATTTCCCGAACCACGTTAAACAACTGTGTTCTTTATATTTCTGCACATTTACTTTCAGTTGTTCATTATTCTAACATTCTGCACTATCATATAATCTGCATCTCTATCAATCTGCTTAACGATCTGATTAATCCTTAAGGTTTTCTAAACAAGAGCATTAACTAAATCCACCTTATTTCCGCACACACAATACTTAGAAAGAAATAAGATCACTCTTATTATTGTCTAAGTGTCTACACTGGAGAGCCATCTGTTTGGACTAATCTGGTATCGATCTGCTGATCAATCTGGTTAGTCATCTGCCGAGCAATTTCTTACTTAAGAATAGCTTAAACTCTCTATTAATTAACCAAGTAAACTGAAAAGTTTGTATTTGGTGTATCCCCCCCACATACACCAAATCTTGCTCTTTCGGGACCAACAGGAGTGCACTTTGACACGTAGGTGGCTTACGCGCTAGCACACAACTACCTAAAAGTGCAAGGGGGTGAGACGAGCTTTAAGCATGGAGTAGGGGCATGGTTAAGAGGATAACCCTCAAAGAGGATGTAGTTAAAGCTAAGAATCCAAAGAGGGAGCTAAAGCCTAAAGCAAAGAGGTGCAACTAAGCATAGAGGAGGAGAGTACTTAGTGGCACGTGAGTCTTTCTCGCTATTCAGTTGATGTTCCGTGTGACGAGACTTGATCAATAAATGTCGTAAGAGAAGTAAAAGTAAAAGAATGTTATGCCCAAAAGTCCCTTATTCCTTTTGCTTTATGTTCTAGGTTGTGAACTCGACATGGTCTGCCATTTAGGTCGTTTATTGTAGCAGAGGCGGTCGTAATTCCTTGTATTCAAATGGCATTGATGAGTTGGAGTAAATGCGCCATAGCATAATAGTATCTGATGCCGTGAGTGACCACCCCGTGTAATGGATGCCAAAAGGACCACATCGGTTGGGTGAAGGCATAGTTCAATGTTCTGAATTTCCTATTGGAGATTCTTGAATGGGTCTTTTTGGTCTTTTCCTATCAACACACCTAGGTAGGTTTTGTTACTTCGTACCGGAGTGTGGCATCAACTCAAATTAGTCTCTCTTTCAGCGAAGTAGAAAATAACCCTTTCCCTAGCTTATGGTTTCCAATAGGTGTAATGAATTGCTTCATTCCTAGCACTTCCTCTAGACTTCTGTTCTTGTTTTTTGTTGTTCGGTTTTTTCCCCATCTGCCTCATGTAGTGATTTTGAAATTCTTTAGAATCTTCTTGTCGATCCGCCCTTTAGTACAGTTTTTGTTCAGCTCTTGTGTCAGTGGCTGCCGGTTAGAGCAAATACCTTTCATCCGGAAGTATCTTCTGTGGCTGATACACATGCGCGGCACGACTATATTGAAAAAAACGACAATGATAGAGCTTTCAAAGGCATTGAGGAGTGGTTGTGTTGGGTTAAGCGTTGCTTCTCGGGCAAGGGCGTAGGAAGCACAGGTCAAAGAAGCAGCATCTGCAACATGAGATCTAACAGATCTGGTTGGTTGATTCAAGTCTAAGTAGCATCAAAAAAGCGATATACAGTGGTTTATCCCCATTGACCGAGTGAAGTAACTTCAGGCATGGCATCATAAGCAAAAAAGAAAAAAGGCTTTGATTGACATGCACGTAGGTTCTGGTGGGCACATAGACATCTCACTCCGTGCCATGAACTATGGAGCGCGTAAATCCATTAATTCTATATTTATTATATATATACATACTATAGAACACCATCAAGCTTTCTTCCTCCCATTGATGGATTGAACAAGTATTTGTATATATAATGTTATAAATCACTGTTGTTTGATCGAAGGTAAGTAGCGTCCTCTACGTGATAGCGGGGTAGACTGCCGAGATGGGGATAGGGCTTCTATGGCTTAAAGTCTGCTTTTCAAAACCGACATTGACTAACCCTCTAGGTAGATAGGTAGACGATGTCCCAACCTCTAGTAGATTGATAGCCAGTAGGGATTGGTGATTTATCACAATGATTCGTTAATCAAAGCTATTGGAAATGCAAAGCTTACAAGTGCAAAACCCATATCTATCGGAAAGCGAGAGGCAGCCCGACGAATCTACTTTTTGACTTTCCATTCCTAGGTAGTCCGTCTTGTAAAGACTTGGAAAATGTCCCATGCCTTGAATCTAATAATAACTCGAAATATCATAAGAGAATAAAAAGCATCTTACACCCAAAAATGCCCTTTCCTTTCTTGGTTGGACCTTGGTCCAAGACAAGTTTTCCTTCATTAGGGGAGCAGAGCAGTCAAAGAATGAAAAAAAAGAAACCGATATGAATGAACTCATGGAGGTTGTCTTCCCTTTTTTAGACTCTATACAGGCTCTTACATTCACTAGTGGTATGGATATTCCCATAGATGCAAATTGAATTTGATTGTTGTTTCGGATACAATCCCTCAGGATGACCTGTGGGATGCTCTAGAGTAGGAAAACTGGAAAGAGCTCTCCAACTCGCGCGAATACAAATTGGTGGAACGCTAGAGAGAACAATACGAATCAATGATCAAGTCGATTGTTGAAGGCTTGAAGGAGAAAAGGATGGATGCTGGGGCGGACTATTGAAGACCTCACGGATGTCGTTTTCTACGATCGCTTTGACACGCATCCAAAGCGCAAAAACCATTTCACTAGAGTCCTTGGGAACACAGGAAATAAAAGAAGTCGGGTCTGGCGAGCATTCCTAGCCACCTAGAGTGTAGCCTACCTGCTGAAGACCGTAACGTAAGTAACTCAGTGTTCCATATAGGGGAAATGAAAGCAAAATTCGTTCGGATCCTCCCACGTGTTCAATCTTTCTTTAGCGGTTTCCCCAGAGATTTTTATCATTAATGCAACCTTCATTTTTCTCATTCATGGAGTTGTTTTTAGTACTTCTAAGAAATATGATTATCCTCCGTTAGTCAGTAATGTGGGTTGGCTTGGATTACTTAGTGTTGCGCGCCTAGGAGGGCAGCGCGCTTTGGAATGCGGAGGTTTAAGGAACTCATCCAGCTGCCTAAACTAATGTGGCACCGAGTTTGGACCGCAGGGAACCATAGCATGGAGGAGCTTCTAATCCTTTTGCCGCCGCAAGGCTGGCTAATCATACACAGCAGGCTCTTGAAGACCTTTACAATATGTTCTGAAAGGCACATAATTCTGAACGCTATGTTGAATGTATGACTGACAATACGTAGGTACCTTTGCAGGTGAGGCGCCGGTCGGTCCTAGAAATGGCAGCAGCGGTGCGAGGAGTTAACGACTGGACGTGCTGCAACCTAGGGATCACCAGGCAGCTCTTTCTCTCTATAGGGATTGGGGGGGGGGGGGGGCATAGCACAATTCTTCTTAGAGGGGGGTTATTTTTCCAGGTGACTGACGATTGACATCTCTTCTAATTCGTCGATACGAGAAGAACATTGTTGTGTGAAGGAATCAATATCTTGACATAAGCCAAGAGGCAGATCTTGTGCCACTCCACCTGGTCGTATGAAACTAGCATGCATTCTTGCTCCTGAGACTTTTTCATAGAATTCAAAAAATTTATCCCGCTCCTCAAAAGTCCATAGGAACGGAGTTGATGCTCCCACATCCATAGCATGAGTAGTTAAAGCAAGTGAATGATTTGAAATTCAAGTTATTTCACGAAATAACACTCGTATATATTGAGCTCGTAATGATACCTCATAATTCAAAAGTCTCTCTATGGCTAAAGAATGAGCGTATTCTTGGGCCATCAATAGACACATAGATAGGGTCAATGACGGAACGAACAATGAAACTTTACGATAGCTTTTTTGTACACGTTCACTTGCATCACATACACAAGTGCTCTTTGAACCGGGCAATAAAGTCACCCATAACACGGCTCTCCCATTTGAGTTATCTTAGACCCAGTCCATGCTATTCAATAATAGTGGAAAAATGGCAGCGTAAGGGTCTGCCGAAGGAGTTGAAAGTTGGTTGCCTTTGGAATATGAGTAGGACTCCTAGGTGGCACGTTCATGGAGGCAAACTGAAAGAAGAGCAAAAGGAAGGTTGGGTGGTTGTGGGGCGAGGCCACCCAGCCTCGAATGGGAGGGGGCTTAGCTCTGGATCTTCCCTACTTGCAGAGATAAATGGATCAGAAGGGGGGTTTGGTTCTCTCTATTTCCAAGTCGGGCAGGAGTTGAAGGCCATAAGAGAAGATTGCCCTCCCGATAAGGAAGAGGAGAAAAAAGTGTTGTAATCTATTTCAACCAAATTCCCAAGACGGTCGGGCAAATAAAGCCAAAAAACAAGCAGTTTCTCCTCGCTTTTTTTCAGTTATAAATAAAGTACCACTTTAATGCATATTTATAGCATCATTCAAGTAAATACAGATTAAGATCGTAAAAACATAAGCTTGTAATATAGCTACGCCTAATTCCAGACCAGTTAATGCAAGAACTATAAAAAAAGGACATGTAGACCCTATGAAATAAAAAAGATCATTCATACATAGCATAGTCCAAGCGAACCCACTTAAAATCTTATACTAAACTATGACCAGCCATTATATTAGCAAATAAACGTATTCCTAAGCTTAATGCGCGAAAACCATGAGGGATTAGCTCACGGAGTACTAAAAAATGGGCTAAGAAAAGTGGGACTCATGCGGGTAATGAGAAACTTAAAAAATGAAGACCATTCTTTACAAATCCCACTATAGTAATATGCCAATAAAAAGAGAAAATGAGAGACTCAAAGTCACGATAAAATGACTTGTTACTGTGAAGCTATAAGGGATCATAACTTGCAGATTAAGAAATAACGAAAAAGTAAAAGTAACCGAGATGCAAGGAAAAAATTATTGTTTCACATTACCAGAAGGACAACCTATTTGTTCGTTTACCAGGTTTGGCACAAAATCATAAATAAGCTCTAACATGGATTGACAAGCATTTGGTACTGACTTTCCTCCTCCCCTTTTAGTAAATAAACTAGTATATGTGGTCCCCGTGCGATGCACGTAGAATTAATACATGATCAACACATTTTCAATCATAAAATGTGTATTGTGATGCACAAATCATACATGTTTAAAATATAATTTTTAGGATAAAATAATCAGATTGTACTGAGTTATCTCATTGCGCTTGAGGTGATTTTGGATTAGATCGGATCAATCTTAAAATCAATTGTATTTTATTTTCACAATCCATAAATACCAATTTCCAAATTGTGCCAGTTTTTTTACGGCTCTAGAAATGTATTTTAATTGATGTGTTGAGTATATTCTTAGTGGAATAAAAGTTTTATACTATTTATTAATTCAATATGCGTATCGTAAGTAAACTAAAAATTAATAATTTTAAATATGGTGAAAATTAATAGATACGTTGTGAATAATAGAATAATGTGGTAGGTAAAAAATAATGACAATTCAAAGAAATAAAAATAATATATATCGACGATATATTTAAAATCATATATTTAAGTATTTACCAAAATAAAATCATGTATATTTTTTATGCAATAATTAAGATGAATAAAGTGTATTAAAAAATAATTTGGCTAAAGTGTATTATATATTTCCGAATTTTGGATACATCTTGATTTATTGATGATAATTAAGTTGTTTGTAGTGTGAAAATAAAAATATCACATATAAATTTTAATATATGTATAATAAATTTATATAGTAAAATATTTTAAATGTTCGTAGTTTTTTCATTAAATTTGTTTATTTCATATCATATATCAAATTAAAGCTCTTGTCAAGAGCTTTAATTAAAGATGCATATTGCATATGGTTACATGAACGAAATAGACATATTTTATTAAAATAAAAGGATAGAGGAAAGAGAAAAGTAATTATATTTAAATATATTTAATATTATAATAATTTCAAAATAATAAACTATACTATTAATAAATTTATGTGTAGTGAGACATTATAATTATCGCAGGAGATTGCACGTTCTTTTAAAAATAACTGTTATATGTATAAGATTTGATGCTAAAAGGTGGTTACTAAAACCTTGTTTTTATATATTAATAGATGAAAAGAAAATATGACAAAACTCAAAGAAAGTATAAGAAAGAAAGATGCATTTGTGAATGAGAAATAGAACTTTCCAATCTTTAATGAAAGAAATGATACAATGGAAAATTAATCAAGCGGGCTAGGGGCGTCCCGTACAGGAGCGCGGTATTTTGCATTTACAAAGAAGTTTTACCCTAATGTAAGTAGTTGTCAGTAAACCGGAGAGTTTGCTGCATTATCCGCCCCCAAGGAAGCCAACTACTTTTCTAGAAGTGGGACTTTAAATTCGGCACCCCTGCCCCTGGGTGATTGTAGAAAGTCCCGAAAGAGCCTATTTTGATGGTTAATCCACACGGGATTCGTGGGATTTAATTGGCTCATTCGATGAAAATCTTATTTTTTAGCTCCAAAATGTGTTCCACCTCAAAATCCGAAACTTCAGAATTTCTCCAGCCCATTCGATAAAAAAGGAGCCTATTCCACATGGAGTCTTTTACAGACTCCTATTCGGATTCGGGAAGGTCAGCCCCCCAGTTTGCCACCTCGGGGTTTGGCTGGATGACTTCATCGTCTGCATCATCGGCTAATATGGCTATATCGAAAGAGGTCCACCCCCCGTTACTGCTCCCAGGGTTTCCAGACATCCCCCCGTCACTGCTACCACCCGAGCTAGGGAGAAAAGGAGCGACAACTCCGACCAGTTCATTCATAGTAAAATTCCCTAGGAGATAGTACAACTTCACTCTTATGAAAAAACCAAAAACTAACAAATAGATAGGGGGAGTTTTTGCTGTACAAACTTGAATAAAATGTACAGATGCGGAGAAATTCCGAGGATCATGGATTCTCGAACAATCATTCTTTTTATTTATAGTTCCTTTTATCTGCTCTTTTCCTCTAAAAATGAGTAGAGACTTGCAAGGCAAGTTTGGTTTTTCCAAACAGAATGAAGTTTATGTCGAGACCCAAAGTCATGATAAAGTGACTTGTTACTATATAACATAGTTAATCAGATCCATGAAATCTCGCAGTTGCTCGCATCCCCAACTACGAGTGCCACATAACATCACATCGTAGTAGGCATCCCTCAGAAAGTCGTACTGAAGAGCTTCATCCCCAAGAACCATTTGAACAAGGTCAACCGGAAAGATTCAAACTTCCCTCATAGGACACTTTCTAAATCGATCTTTTTGATTTGTCACTTTTGGGGGCCAAATACCTCCGATCTCTACCGTAGGTGCCAAAAAAGAATGAGAAGAAGCCCGAAAAAAAGCAAAAAAGAACATAACCTCCGTTACGATAAAAAGAATAAAACCATATCAAGGTCCTAATTGTACGTCTTTGGTATGATGTCCTTCCAAAATGGATTCATGTAGAACATTGCACCACCATACGAACATGGTATATAGGATAAATATTAGGCCCAAACTGAGAAGTGTTGCACCCCATTGAAATGAGTGCATGTACATCACACCTCCTACGGTTGTTGCAGACGCTCCGAGTGAACCCAAAATAGGCCATGGACTTGGATCTACCAAATGATAAGAATGCCTCTGATATTCAATCATAAACCACTTTGCCTCGGTTGTATGTAAACCTCCTTCTCTAGCTTTCCTTCTGTTGGCCAGCCTTCTGAAGCTCTTTTAGAACTACCGTCTAACATTGCTTGCTGTGAACGATCAGCCTTAGGATCTGCAGACTACCACAAGTCTAGAAAAGATCAAAAGTCTTTGATTCAAATAATGTCTGGATGGACACACAACTTATAGATGTAATAGACTTCGGAAATAAAGATGCTAATACTATTCTAAAATATGAACTATTGAAGAAAAATGAAGAATTTGTCAGTCTAATACTCAAGGTCAAAAGACAGCAACTCTTCAACTCTACAATAGCAAGTATGAGGCTCTGAAGGCTAATAAAGAACATATTCAATCCAAAACCAGATGAGAAAAGGGAGGAGGGGCCTTTCATCCGTCAGACCGGTCCATAGTTCTATTAATCATCGATCAAAATAAGAATGAGATCAAGAAGGTTGCAAATAGAGAAATCGATTCAGTCAAACTAAATCCCCTTCTATCTTACTTCGAGGGAAGGTATTCCTTCATGTTACGTTTCGAATCTTATTGTCATTTTTGTTTTTTAAAATATTGACCCATTCCTTTATATTTTCTGGGTCTTCTGTTGATATCTCTAACTCATCCATAACAGAGTGTGCTACTTGTGAGTAGACGTCCTTTTGCCCGGGAAAATGGCTCAAAGATCCGACTCCTCTTTTAGATTCTTTTCGTACTTGTTCCGTTATCAATCTGTGCACCTCCATTTTGAGCTCAGCTAGCGGATTTTCAGGATCTGCTACTTTAGATGGACTCGCTTCACTTGCGCGTGACTTACTAGTCACTTCGGGGGAGTCATGGTTGTTCGTATTCCCCACGAGAATGAATTCAGGATGAAACTGATATCACCCGGCTCTGGCGAACCATGGAGCTGTGTAGATCCTTTGGATAGTCCACTAGAACCAGATAGAAGGAATGGATTTACCGATGTGTCCATGAAGGTATACCCCATTTGGTGAAGTTTACATAGTAGCAGCACAGAAATCCATCTGGCCACCACAGAAAAAATGATTCTCTCCCTCTGTGGGAGATTTTGCACAAAGGGGAGAGACATAAATACGTTTTCGTTTCTTGCTCCTAGATGGATAGTGAGTTGCATATAAAAATATGCATTTGTAAATGAGAAATACAACTTTATGATCTTCATAGGAAAAAAATGGTACAATGGAAAGTGGATCAAGCGGGCTATGGGCCTTTTTCTCACCATCCTTCTTGCCCTCATTATCGCAGTTATCCTTCTTTTTATTAGGCTTTTGGCTTTCTTCACTGCGGGTTCCATTTTCTTGAAAATATATTATATAACCGTGGGACACTTTTAAATGAATAATGTTTACCATTCTATGATTCACACAAACCCTTCGATGGCTGATCGTCCGCCTTGCTTGAGGAATAGTTTCACGAAAATGGAGACGAACCCGAATAACGTCTGATCTTGTTTTTGGATTGAGTAGAAAGGGGATATATGATCATTTTCTTCTTATGTGCATCTCTTTGATGGGTAAATCTCCATGAAAAAGGGACAACTTTTGTGTAGTTTGTGATTGAATGTAACTGTAAAGACTTTTTTGAGAAGAAATATTTCGCTTAAGAGATCTCTTCTTGTTTCTCTATCTTTTGAAAATGCGGCGTTGTATTATTGTAAGTTCTTTGTTCCAAAAATTTTCTAAAAGTAGACAAGTTTTAAATCTTAATGCATGCAAGACATATCTCATTGAATCAGTCTTTTTCGCCATATCACGTATAACGGGAATTGAACCCCCTCTGTTGTTGTCAGGCGAATAGAGAACGCAATAGTTCGCCCTTGTTAAGAGTAGGTTTGTTTTAGATTGCCCCTTTCTTCTTATTAGTAAGATAGGTTTGGAAACCTATTAATAAGTAATAAGGTAAGCTTCCAAAGCTCCGTTCCTCTAGTCAAGAAGAGGGGGCTACCCCTGCTACAACTTGTTTGTACCACATATCAGCAAAAAAGATCGTTCAGTGAATCAGAACCAAGAAGCGATGGCCTTAGAGGCTTTTTCCAGGACAGAGTTGATTGCTCTTCTTCCGCATGGGTGCGAGAAACTAAGGTTTTGAAAATGAAAAGCGTACCTTGAGCCGTAGAACCCCCAAGCCAAGAGTTCAGACAAAAGGCACAGAAAGGACGAAAGAAGCAAAGATTTCAGATAAATAAAAAGATGATGGAGTTCATTAAAAATAAAAACAAACGTGCAACTTTCGAAAAAGTAAGGCTTCTTATGCCTTAAATACTAACGCATGTGAATCTGAAAGAAGCATATGAAATTCTGTTGGTCCCGAAAGAGCAAGGTTTGGTGTATGGGGGGGGGGGAGGAATACACCAAATACAAACCTTTCTGGTTACTTGACTAATTAGATACGAGAGATTTAAGCTTTCTGTAAAGCAGATCGCTATAAGTGACAGACCAGATCGATTAACAGATCGATCTCGTTCTGTCCAGACAGAATCTCTCGAGTGAATAACACTAGGCAGAGATCAAGAGTGATCTTGTTCTCTAGCAGAGCATTGTGTGTGGAATAATGGTGGACTTAGTCAGTGCTCTTTGTTTAGAAAATCCTTTTCAAAATTTAACCAAATATTTAACAGATTGATTAAGAATGCAGTTTTGAATGAGTATGATAGTTAGTGAATAAAACAACTGGAATATAAAATGCAGAAAGTAAATGACACAGTTATTTTACGTGGTTCGGGAAACCCCCTACGTCCACAGTCTAATCCAACCTGGATTAGATATCCACTACTAGGATACTCTTCTTATTTATACTCGCTGAGAACGAGCCACAAGTTTCAGACACAACCTGGTCGAAACTTATGCACGAATAAGGGTCGTGTCCCTTTACAACTTACAGAAACTACTGTAACAGGATCTCTTCACGTTAATCCACTAGAAAACTACTAGCTAGCAAAGATCTCCTTCTTTCTTTCTCGATAAGACATACTTGAATCGAGGTGTGATTGCGATCACGAACGGTTCGGAACACGATCTGGTAAGTAGAAATCTTCTCTCAGTAAATGCTTCGATGGTTGAGATGATTTCTGGGCAGTGTCACAACTTGTAGATTGTAGATGATCTTCTTATATGCGTGTCATGTCTCTTCTACCAGTCTTTGTTCCGAGCTTTTATGGGTGTAGAATTTTGAAATTCTAACCGTTGAGCTTGATTGGTTTGAAATTAATGTGATTTCACCAATCAAGGATAGTGAATCCCTAATTTGTCTCTTCTTGCCTTCTAAAGGGATCGACAAAATCTTCTAAGTATGATAAGCAGATCGTTTGGCAGATAGTGCTTTCCTTCTTCTTGTCTTGATTGATTCTCTTCCATCTATGATACGAATGGCGTAGGTTAGTTTTTGAGATTCACCAACAATTTAGTCAATATCATCTGGTTTCAGCATTTTGAATGTCTATCTGGTTGTAGGCGTTCTGATCGAAGTCGATCTGGTCGAGGTCGATCTGGTCGAGCACAAGTTGACATCGATCTGGTCCTACACTATCTGGTTGAAGGTTATTTGGTCCAACTCGATCTGGTTGAGATTGATCTGGTCCAACTCGATCTGGTTGAAGTTGATCTGGTTGAAGTTCATCTGGTCCAACACGATCTGGTTGAAGTTGATTTGGTCCTAACTTGATCTGGTT